>JAPMOQ010008526.1:2730623-2775560 GCA_026543055.1 Argiope trifasciata | reverse complement strand
ATAATTAAAAATTAAATAAATATATTATATACTTGAAATTATAAGTAGATCGTTAAGAGATATTAATAAATTATAATTCATTTGTAACGAAAATATCGATAATTGCTAATTATTTATTTATAAATGTACAGTCATCTGTATAGTTTAATTTCAAATTTTTGGTAAAAAAAGCTTTAATATGAAGTCGTAAATAGAAATGTGAGAGATATATTATCTATGTAAGTAGCGATGGATAATAGAGTAATTTTTCTAAATTAATGTCATTGCATTTGAAATAAATAACAAAAGCAAATTATTTGTTAGTCAGCTCAGAAATGGAGTTATAGTTTAGAATCCAATAAGGAACTTCACAGATTCAGTGAAATTTATAGTTTATTATTCCATTTTATTTATCAATTTAAGTGGCCTGAAATCCTCTGTTGTCATCAGAGATGGTCGCACAAGGCACCAGCGTACACTCCATATGTCTTGAGCATATCCTATTACTTTCTGCAGAACCATTGCAAGGCCGTTTTACTGTTAAGCCTTTCCTGTCTAGACTCCAAGTGCATTCTTTATTCAAGTTCTTATTGGCTGTTTTCAAGAAAGAATTACTTTTTCTTCTGCCTGACAAAAATTCTAAAAATCAGGATTAAGAACTTTCAGTTTTGAGTTACCCGGTCTAGCACATCTTTTCAAGCATATTCGTCACTTGAGTCTCGATAAACTTTGTTATTCGTCTCAGGCCAATTCGACTGCTTATCTACTTTTTCCCCCATTACGACTACTAGCCCACACTCTTCCTTTGTATATTTATTTATATAATTGGAATTTTCAATGTTTAATAAAATATTTTGTATTCATCCTATTAAGATTAAATACTTTTTTTATAATAGTAGTGCATGACATTTTTCCAATATTAATTTATTACTTAAATATAATTCATTTTTTATTCTTTAAATCGAGTTCTAAGAGTTTGTACTGAAAATCAAGATCTACGGGCAATAACTCAATCTGTAAAATGCGAGGTTTTCAGTATTTTTCACGGGAAGGTTAAGAGCACGAGATCAGGCCTTGAAAAAAATCAATAAGTTGTTGATAATAGTTTCTTTGATGATTATATATATATATATATATATATATATATATATATATATATATATATATATATATATAATCAATCATAATCAATCATTCATATGTGTTTTACCTTCTGGTGTTAAAGCACTTTTAACCTAATAGTGTTTGAATTTCGACAACAAGGATATATCTGTGAATCCATTTTATTGTTGCCTTTGATTGATTTTGCTTTATAACTGAAAATATCAGTTCCTCTCTTACTATTCTATCTACGAAATCAATTCGAACATTTGTTATCATCTGCATAAAGCATTTTTTTGTAAAATAATTTAATTTGGAGAAAAAATTAGAAATTCATTGCAGATCAAAACTTATGCTCGTTTATTTGTATTGTTGCTTGCATACAAATATGTATTGTTGCTATGCAATTATTTCAGTAAAAGTTTTACGACTAATAAAATGTGTTAATATGTGTTCCCTTCTTTGATGTTCAAGCATCTTTCATCTAATAATAGTATTTTACTGTCCCTAAAAAAGTTTCATTTTGTGCTGGTCTGGCGGCATGGTTTTTGCATCAGAACTGCAGGGTTTCGGTTTCGGTACCCGATTCCATGAAGAACCGTCCCAAACGTAGGCCTGAGGCACGTTAAATCCGTCAAAGCTAACCATCCTAGCGTTGGTGTGGAACTTGGTAGCGGGGATAACAGCTGAGGTGTGGTCCTCCTCTTCTAACCATTGATCAAAATTGTGGGGACTGCCCCAATAAGATAATAGCCCTATGTTGCTTAAAAACGAGACGTTAACAAACTTAAACTAGGTCATTCTAAACCAAATTGAAAGAAACTAATTACAATTTTCTCACATAGGAGCCTTTTTCGGTTTATGTTGTATGTTCTCATTTATGAAAGCAATTGTTTAAAGATAAATATACAGTGAAATAATTAATAAATGAAAAAAGGTAAAAATTAAGATAAAATCTGAATTTACAGATTCCTGGGAGTAATGATAAATTCTCCTGAATCTTCTCTGTAATATTATGTTTTGATTTCTGCAATTAGAATGATACAGGCAAAAAAGACATTCACATACACATAGGGATTTTTTACTTAATAAATTATTAACGTAGAGAAAATTAATGCTTCTTTTAACATTCAAAGAAGAGAAAAATATCATTTGTTAGTAAATGCAAGCCAAATACAAGAAAATATCATATCAATATTTTTCATGGATTCATTTTCGCACGGAAACGAGCAAAAATATATTAATAGAAAATAAATGTCGGTATTTCTAAGCTTCTTCAAGTCTAATCAACATATCTTGTGAAGAAACATTTTGAATTTAGCTTTTCTTTTGATTTTTGTATCTAGGTCTCTTTTTTTCAAAAGATGAATAAATATTCTTCAAAATGTTATTCCAAACAGGAAAATTCTTTCCGACTTCAAACTATTCCATATCAGTATACAAGTTGAAATGTAAACACTCATACAATTTTTTAGAAAGGCTTTTCTAAAAAGAAAATATTATTTGGGAAACACAGTTGTTTATTTGTGTGTGTGATTCTTAGTGTATTTAACTTGTATTGATAATGATACTTATTCATTTTATAAATTTCTAGTATTTCTGAATATGTTTCTAGCTTGTCTTAAGAAATGTAAGAAATTTTAGATATTTCTTATTTTATATTACAACATAATTTACAAAAACTTTTAATAAACATAAACTTTTCAAAAACATAATTTACAACTATTTAATTTATTATAGTATATCTATAAAATTTATCTTGGTATCGAATCTATTTTTCTGTTCACCTTAAAAAAAATTATATATTAAGTGATATTTATTTTACAATAGCTTCCTAAAAACTCAAATCAAGTTTTATAGAAACAATTCTTTTACTTTTTTTCTACTCAAACGCATTGATATTTGAAATTCAAAATTTAGATTTCCTTCAAACATAAATAAGTTTTCCTTTTACTAAACTTTCATCTTCTTAAACCTAATATTTTCATATGAAATAATTTATGAATGCAAAAAATTTATCCGATCATTCTTCTCTTTTCCTGTCTTTTTTAGTTCCCATATGGGTTTATTTTTGAACAAAATGCAAATTTCTCTCACTGATATGGAAATGTCATTGTTGCGTTTGTTATTTATATCATCTATTTTATTTGTAATGTGACACTGTCATCAGTATTTTTTACTTATATTTAGTTGAAATTTAACAACGAAGTAAGAGTGAAAAATATCAGAGAATCATTGCGTTCTGCCATCATCTTCTGTTATTCTTTAAAAGAGAACTATATTTGCTAAATGTGATTTTTTAAAATTAACTATCATGTTGTATGAAACGACATATTAACATGCTTATTATATACCTACGAATAAAAGGAAGATATCTTTGGAAAAAATGACAGAATGATTTGTAGTCAATGTTGTGAACTTAAATTCAAGAATTTATTATTGATATTTATTATATAATATTAGTTAATAGTATTATTTATAATATTATTATTAATTGACTGTTTCCTATTCAGAAATAAATGGTAATTAATACTTATTTGCAGCCTGTTTTATCTGAATATCACTTTTCATGAAGCAAAATTTTAAAACCTTTGAATGTATTTAATATGTTTAATCTTTTGAATTGAATCTCTTTCTTTTGCAAGCACAAGCAATTATAAGCTAAGCTAATTTAAGGAATACTGACATTTTTCATCCAAGTAAACTTTGAAACATCTTTAATAATCCAAATCCATTAACATAAGTTAAAAATAATTTTTACAAAATAGAGTTTAAGTAATTTATTAAAAGAGGAAATTAATTTTCAAGTTTACAAAATTCACTGAGTAAATATTTTCTATAAGAATACTTTGTATATTTTAAATGTCCTATGAAGAATTAAAATTAAAAAAAATTCACTTTAAAGTAATCAAGCCCAAATAGTTTTGCTTTGTAAATTGATTTTCAGTAACGTTTAATTGATTAAATAAAAGTTATTATTAGTCTTTACTGATTTATTCTGCATAAAGCATTTTTGTTTGTATAACATAAAATTATAAATTGGAAAAAAAAATTGGAAGTTCGTTAAAAGGCATGCTTGTTTATCAGATAAAAATAAATATTGTTGTTATGCAGATATTTCAATAAAAATTATAAAACTAATAACAATCTTGAATAAGCGTTTTTCCTTCTGGTGTTAAAACACTTTCGACCTAGTAGTGTTTGAATTTCCACAACAAGGATATCTTTGTGTATATCCCTTTTATTGTTTCATTTGATAAATTTTGCTTTTTAGCATAAAACATCATTTTCTCTCTTACTATTCTATTTATGATATAAACTCAAATATTTTGTTATCACCTTTTTTCGTAAAATAATTTTAATTTGGAGAAAAAAAGTAGCAATTAATTGCAGATCAATAGTTATGCTCGTTTATTTGACGAAAATATATATTGTTACTTTGCAATTATCTCAAAAGTTTTGCGACTAATAAATTAATAATTTGTTAATATGTATTCAGGCATCTTTCATCTAATAGTATTTTACTTTCCTTAAAAAGTTCATTATTTAATTAAAGGTTCATTTAGTGCACATTTTTTACTGTTATTTTTGTTTTAGTTTTCTTAAAAATAGTATAAAAAGTTAATTTCTTTTCTATGGAAATATTTCAATAACAATTTTTTAAATTGTAAAAATGATTAATATGGCCTTTCCACACTAATGTTAAAGTATTTTTGGCCTACTAGTATTTAATTTCCACTGCAAATATAAGTTTTGTGCAACCTTTTTCAATTT
The DNA here is from genome assembly GCA_026543055.1 of Argiope trifasciata. Lineage (NCBI taxonomy): Eukaryota > Metazoa > Arthropoda > Arachnida > Araneae > Araneidae > Argiope > Argiope trifasciata. Next base: position 2,770,706 of record JAPMOQ010008526.1, on the reverse strand, counting down.
AGGTTTTGATAGATTTTTTTTTTAAATAAAATAAAACACGTACTCTTGTTCTTATTTACTAAATCAATACAAATAATTCTTCATGCATTGCTCATGCGGTCATTTAAATTGGGACATGAATGGTCAAGTTTTCGAATCAAAACCTTTTATTGTGTCTCTTAGCCGACTTTATTTTAAATCGGAATAAATCACATACTTCCTTCCTACTTTAACTACGGAATCAATTCAAATATTTCATTACGCATTGCGCAAGCGGGCAATTAAACTGAAACATGAGTGGTGGAAGAACATGGTCAAGGTTTTGAAAAAAAACTTTTTACTGTGAGTTTTAGTCGGTTTTATTTTATATCGGAATAAAGCATACACTTTATTTCGATGTAAAATATATACCTTCTTCCTATTTTAGCCTAAGAATCAATGCAATTGTTTCATTTTACATTGCTCATGCTAGCAATTAAGCTTAAACATGAATAGCGAATGATCACAGACAAGTTTTTGAATCAAAACCTTTTATTGTGTCTCTTAGCCGATTTTATTTTAAATCCGAACAAAGCACATATTTTCTTTCTATTTTAATTACGAAATCAATACAAATATTTCGTCGTGTATTGCATATTTGGGCAATTAAACTGAAGCATGAATGGCCTAATAACACGGCCATGTTTTCGAATAAAAACATTTTACTCTGACTTTTAATCGATTTTATTTTATATAGAAATGAAGCACACACTTTACTTCGATATAAAAGAAATACTTTATTCCTATTTTAACTACAAAATCAATTGAAATATTTCCTTATGCATTGCCCAAGCCCGCAATTAAACTGAAACATGAATGACGGAAGATCATAGACAAGTTTTCGAATCAAAAACTTGTACTGTGAGTTTGAGTCGATTTTATTTTACATCAGAATAAAGCAAATACTTTCTTTCTATTTTAACTACGAAATCAATACAAATATTTTATCACGCATTGTTCATGTGGGCAATTAAACTGATACATGAATGACAGAAGAACACGGCCAAGTTTACGAATCAATCATTCGAAATACAATCTAATGTCCCACCCTTGCTCGTGGATGATTTAGGGCGAAGCAAGACTGCACTAAATGGGCCGCTTCGAGTGCAAAGAGCCAGCAGAGTACACGAGAATTAGACTATCAATCGTGTGTATGCAGTCTATCACTTTCAATGACGGTTAATCAGTCACTTGAATAATAGTGATGCCAAAGTCAGAAATTGAGTGTTCCATCATGGTGTTAGAAGAGCAGTAATTGCCAGATAATCTGTTTACTGTGTCGTGAAGTTTAATTACCTGACTTTTGAATCATTCCTCTTGCCATGTTCTTTCTCTTGCTGAATGAGAACGCCCCTAGGTTGATGATGATGATGGAGAGGAAGATATCTCACTGGATTTCAAGGATACAGAATGTGACTTCATTCGACGAAAATAAATATAATGTGATATTAATGAAACAATTAATATATATTTCAATAAATCCACCTGGTTATTTTCTTAATTAATGTACTTCATCTGCAGAAGACAGTTGGATATCTGTTTTATGGAATTAAGATATGATATGAAATTTTGCTTAATGGTGTGAAATTATTTAATGTGGCAATACGCTGACAGTTTATTATTATCAATTAAAATATCTATAATTACATCGAATTACATACAAAATTAATTATTCTCTGCATTTTTCAGATTTGAAGATTCGTTATTATATTTGTTTCCTTGTAATTCAACATCACGCTGATATATAAAAAAGGAATTTTAACATTTTGAAAGGGTTTACATAAACTATGTTTAATAATCGATTGTTTATGACCAATTGTAACATTGACTTTATTATATTAAGATATGTGGAATATGTTCGTACATGTGTAAAATTTATATTAAGAAAGGTATTATCATTCCAGTTATTAAACCCTTTATAGACTATATTTATTATTACTGGGACAATAAATATAGTGTAAAATTAATGGAATAATTATTTTTATAATTATATTTCAATCATTCCATCTGGTTACTGTTCATTTTACTGAAGACATGTGAATATTTGTTTTATAGAATTGAGACATGATAAGCAATTTCCCTTAAAAGAGTAAAAGGATTTAATTTGGCAATAAACCTATTGCTAATAAGCACAATCTCCATCTAAGTAGCTAGGACATGAATTGTTTGATGAATTTTATAGATTTGAAGATGCTTAATTATACTTTGCATAGCTGTTTAATATTGACCCAATGTAATAATAATATATTAAAAGGACTTTCAGTATTTTCTGGGGGTTTATATTAACTATGTTTAATAGCTAATTATCAACGACCAATCATTACATTGATTTATTATATTAAGACAAGCGTTTTTCCATATACATGTAAAATTGAAATTGAAATAGATGTTACTCTTTAAGTTATTATAAATCATTAGTGGACTACATTTATTATAAATGGGATATCAAATCTAGTGTAAGTAATTAAAATATTATTTTCATAAATATCTTTCAATCGTTTCTTCTGGTTACTGTTCATTCTTCAGAAGAGATTCAAAATTGGTTCTCTTGAATTGAGATATCGTATGCAATTTTGTTTAATGGAGTGAACTGATTCTATGTGGCAGTAAGCTGCAGTTTATTATTATCAAATACAATCTCTAAAATTCCATCTAGTTAATAGCGATATTAATTATTTTATGCGTTTTACAGATTTGAAGATTTGTGATTTTATCCCGAATACATGTTTCCTTATAACCCAATGACACACTAATGTATTAAAAGGACTTTTATTATCATGTAATGGTTTGAATAGTTAATAATTAACTTATAGCCAGATGGTTAGCAGCATTTTTTACTTATTTATTTTGCTAGTAAAATATTTGCAGTTCTAACTTATTTCGATTGTTATTACTAATGGCTATTTTTAATTTGCAAAATTTGGAAAGACAAGAGAGATTAGTCAGCATGCGCAGATATAAATATATTCATATGCTATTTTCCTATGGATACCTAAAATTCTAACCCCCCCCCCGTTTTTCCTGATGGATAATCATAACATGTTTTATAGCATTCCTATATTTTTCGATAGACTGGACTTAAGTTATGAGAGCTAGGAAACACATTTCGTGTTCATGATTAAAACTCCTTATATTTTGAATCCTGGACCTCTAGCAACTACTGTTTTGGTATTGTGATTATTTTATTTGTGTATTGCCTATTATAGTAATCCTTTGGAATCAACATCTTTTCCAAAAATGGAACCATGTAATTAAATATAGATTTATAACCCTTAAGTTTTAAAACACTTTGATCAAGACAATTAAAATAAATAGAAATAAATAAATAAATCATTCACCATCTTACCCCGATTTCCCCTAACTACAAGTTTAAGTTCTCTCTTGCGATCTAAAATATAAGAAAAAAAACATCGAAAATTTAAAGTTTCGGAGTTTTGATTTACAATCACGAAAATCCAAAAATGAAAAATTATGCACTAAAAATTATTTGTACCGGATCAAAACTGAAATTAACTATACTATAAATCAAAAAACTTATCCATGATTTTGCATTAGAGGTAATTTTGTGAATTTTTGTCATTTTTTCCAAAATTTTGAGAATTGCAGTAGCTGAGAAACAAGAAGGAGAGCTATTTTTTCATTATGATTTAATAATCAGGCTGATAATAAATTTTCAACCTCCATTATAACTTCACAGTCCGAGAAACAATTTTTACTGTCTTTATCCCTTTATAAAATGTATAGAAATCAAATCTAGAAACTTTTGCACCTGAATCTCCATTTGCCTTCCATTTCGTCAAAATGTCCTGTCCAGAATAAACCGAGAAATCTACATCCAATAAAACATTTATCGTTCAGAAAATAAGGAACACTCCACAAATATCCCCTCGGTCACTCATGGTAGATCCGCAACAGCTTCCGGTCATTTGATCATCAACAACCACTTTCAAGGGCACCCACTTCCAGGAAACCAATTAGCATTCTTTTTCCTTATACGGGGCCGGCTAAATAAAGAGATTTAGTTTCTAGGCTCATTTTCCAATCAGGGAGAAACTCTTCATCCAGTGAAAGATTTACTGGCTGAAAAGAACAAATATGAGCAATTTAATTTAATTGTTAAATATGATCTATATCATTATCAAGATTATTAATCTTTTCTGGACACAGATTCCATCTCATTTTGACCATTACATATTTAATTATTTATTAAAGCGAAAAAATCATTTATATTTAACAATATTTGCTAATAAAATAAATCCTTGTAATTAGTTGTTGTTACTTATGACACTTTACAAGCTCACTCAGAGAAAGCTATCAGCGATTTAAGCCTAAATTAGCTTCCCTTGCTTTTTGTCAGAAGCGACAACTAGGGCCAAGTTTATGCAACTTCGCATTCGCTTGCACAACTAGTTTTTACAGGGGAGTGGCATTCCCATTACTCACAGAAAAAACATAGAATAACAATTTTGCCCGAACTGGGTCGAATCCAGGACGCCCAGATTACGTGGGAGAAACTTTACCCTTGTATCAGGACGCCGGCATTTAGAGAAGTTATTTCATGAATGTATTCATTACCATCAGTTTGTTTGTGTTAGAAGAATTATACTTCATTAAATTTTCTGGAAAAAAATATGGGATTTTCTATATTGATATTTTTTAAATAATTTTATTCCTTAAATCTTGAATTTTTTGCTCATGTTCTGAATTTTAAAAAACTCACTGACTGATACAATTTTTTGGCAATATTTTTATTGGAAAATTCATGTATTTTATTATTTATTTCAGTTTTGCTTTTCTTATCTAATAGTTGAGGTAAAAATATTTATCCTTTAAGTAAATTATCTAACCTGTATGTTGTTAGATTCATTAGAATCACATTTTTCAAGTTTTACAAAGTATATACAGCATTATCTGAACCATAAATTTCTATATCATAGATATCCATTCTTTGGTTTTGTTAATTATATCGCGTATTCATACCTGATTGCTCTTTTTTGTTTGTTTTTTTTTGATCCCTTAAAAGTTATTCAAGAAATAATTATCACAATCTTTTAATAATAAATTAAATAACAAAATATTGAAATTTGATTAAATAACAAAACATTTAAATTTGATTTAATGACAAAACATTTAAATTTGATTTAATAACAAAACATTTAAAATTGAAATATACACATATGAAAAGTAGTTTCTTTTCTCCTTTTGTATGTATTCAAGCAACATGTTTATAAACGCGTTTCTATTCATAGGTCTTCAGTTTGACAATCTTAGCAATGGGTTTTAGTTCCATTTCGAAGCTTTACCAGCCTTACTTTTATATGAAATGCGTATTAAATATCATGCAGCAGACATCTCGAGTTTCTACGCCTTTTGTGTCTGAGATATCAGATTGTGAATGCCAGAGATATTTCATTGACATGCAGATAACTAGAAATGGAATCTATTCGTGTCAAAACACTTTTTTCTAGAGCAGAAAGTATTTTATCAAGCAACACGGGACAGGACATTTTACAAAGTATCAACAGTCAAAATAGTGAAAAAGGATTGAATTTTTTATGATGTTAATCTTACATGAGATGAATCTCTGACAAAGCCTCAAAAATAAATTCGAAAAAAAAAAAATCAATATTTTTTCTGTTTAATTTTGTGGCATTTGATTAAGGAAATGCATTCGTTTCATTATTTTTAATTGTTTAATAATACCATTTAAGTAATATTATTTTTTAAAACATCAGAAATGAATTAAGTAATGCTTGTGGAATTTGAAAGTTTTATTTTATTTCATTTATTGAAAATCATGCTTAATATACTTTAGAATATACATATTACATACATAAAAATTAAATTATTTCTGAGTTTAGGGGCTTCTATAAAAATGTTGATTGAAATTTTTCTTAATGATGTTATTTCTGAAAAGGAGTTATAGAAAAAAATCAGAATTTAGTTGATATCTTCATTTTAAAGCTCTATATTTACTTCTTTTAGCTTCTGGTCGCTATTAAATATGTGCTGTAAAATTGAACTGGTCATAATTAAATTAATAATCATCAGATTATTAATATATTATTAGTAATATTAAAACTAAGTTGGATTCATTTTCAATGTTTAGTATGCCATTCTAAAATTGAAGCCAATGGAATCGATATGCATGACCACAATATCCAAAGACATTCAAAATTATGACAAATTTGCATTTGTAAACGTACCGTCTATAATTAAGTTCGCATTAAAATTAGTTTTTTAAATTTATATTTTGCACTTAATTAGATCATTATTATTATTATTATTATTACGTAATTTTTATATCTATATTCATTATTTCTGACTAAATTATTCGGCCAACGTTAAGAAGAAATGTAAAGCTTTTTGATAAATAAAAACTGTCAGTTTCCATACATATTTTTAAAACTAACTCAAAGTATGTATTTTCTTCATTGAGCAAGTAATTTCACATTTTATATCAGGAATAATTTTAACTTTAATAACGTTTATCATTTATAATTTCATTCACGCAGTCATTAATTCATTAGGATTATTAACCAAAAGTACTGAAATAGGACCTAATCAAATGAAAGAAAAAATGAATGGAAAGCCTTCTTCTGTAGTGATCTACTAAAAAACGTCTTTTAGTATTTTCTTCCACGAAAAAAGCAATGAAGGAGTAGACTATAAATTGAAAAATTAATAAAGTAAAAAACGAAAAATTGACAGATTTTACAAAAAGAATGAAATTGCAGGTTTCGATAAATTTTCACATCTAACAATTGCATATTTCTGAACTGTGAAAAGTTAAGAATTTACATTAAAGTGCTCTGCGTTTCTTCTCGTGAAAATGAAAACCATAACACATAAACACGTTGAGGTGGATAAAACTATTTGGAGTTTGCATTTACATAAAAATTGCAAATGTGCATTAGATAATGAGCAAACTCAGTTAAAGAGAAATCTTTATTTTCATTTTGACAATCTCACAAATTTCAGAAAGAAAAAAGTAAGACTGTCAGTAGGAGCAAAAGAAAGTGCTATTTAAAAAGAGTTTCTTAGCAAGTTAAAAATAAATAAGCATGTTAAATCTTTCTTGTTTAAATTTTTCTAGAGTCTTTGTATGAAAATAAGAATTGCATTTATTTCTTCAAGCTATTAAAAAATCTTTTTCTCAAATTGTCAAGTTTAAAGTTAAAGAATGCTTTTTGGTGTAACTTTTGGATACATATGTATGAGGAATTCTTAGTCATTTCTCTCAAAAAAAACCTTAATATCTTGAATTATCTATGATTTTGTATAATATTTTATATATTCGAAAATTTCTGATGGATGAGTTATGAAAATTTCGTTGAAATAAATCTAATCAGATCTAAAATTTTTCGTTGCATTATGGGAGTACTAAAAAATCAAACAATAATCTTCTTTCCCAAAGTTGGCCTAGATTTACTAAATACAATCTTTAAATGTCGTTATATATCATAAAAGAAATGAATTTTATTTTCCTTCGAAGAGAAAATATTTATGTCAGTATTTGTAATGTAAAGTTATAAGCAATCAAAATGCATTAAAAGTATTTACAAAATTATTTTATTTGTCTATTCTTCAAACCTAATTAAATCGAAACAAAATTCCGTTGTCGTTACTTCTCAGTTTTATTCAAAAAATTAAACGGGTTTAACCACTGTGGCCGAATTTTCATTTGATCCATGTTAAAATAATTTACAAACAAAGAGAGTGTATTTCCTTCAAAAGAGAAGGAATTACTAAGTTATTTCTTTCTTGTAAGATGGGAATTTGTTTTTATTTAGTAAGATTTACATTTTTCGCTTGGACCTTAAGCAGAAGTTTTTCTACTTCGAGAAAAATGCAAATTCTTCTGGATTCTATTGCTAAAATTTAGAAAAAAATATCTTAGAAGTCTTAAATGCTTAAATAGGATTAGAATTGAAAATTTATGCATTATTTTATAATCAGCAACATAAGGAAATTTTAGAATATTGAACAAGTTAGTGAATGTAATTACTAGAATTTTTGAGGATCTGGTATTTATTATTTCCTAAAGCAGCAGTTCTCCGAATTTCAAATTACTTAATTCTCCGAATTACAATATTTTGTAATAACAATGGAAATGAATGTAAAGAGTGTTTGCATTATTGTTCTGAGAAATTTGATTATCTTTGTTTTAGAATTATATATATATTTTTTAAAATTATATAAATTTGCCACTTACAGATTTTAAGCTCCTTTCTTTAAAAAATAAAAGAACAATAATCTTTATTGTTATATTAATCAATTAATTTTATTTAAAGAAGAATATAATTACGTTTCAAAGAATATAGTTTACTCATTTAGAAAAACCAGAAATAAGTTTTATCTAATACAAATAAACTGGTTGCATGGACCATACATTAAACAGAATATTTATGTTGGCTGCAATAAAAACTTTTCAACATGTTTACGCTGTAAACTCTAAATAAGAAACATCAAAATCATTTAAAACATGATATACAAATGACAAATAACACCAAAAAGGAAGACATCTTTTAAAATTAATCAAAATAATTTATTAATATCTAAACATTTTTCGTTGTTACTTTTAGCTGATATCTACAGCTTCATTAAATAACAAAATTGATCTTGTTCTATTGAATATTATAAAATACAGTTATATATCAGAGATATCAGAATGTTTTAAACAATACGTTTAAATACTTTCATTATATAAAAGACAAAATGCCCGATTGATATTGAGAGAAGTCTTTTCTTCCTGCATCCATAGATTTCCCATTTTGTTTATATGTCTATACTAATCTTTGTTTTTTCATAAATAATTTTTTAAAATCATACAGAAAAGAATTTTTTGAAACTACCTTTCGCGAACATTTTACCAAGTGTAGTTATATTAACGTCCCATTTTTAAACAACACTATTTTGGGACTGACCTCGTAATTTTGAGCCGCAGTTAGATGATTAGGACGACACCTGAACTGTCACCACCTCTCGAAACTTCCGCATCACACCAGTAGGAGGACGTTTGGTCACGATGGATTTAACGTGCACCATAAATGTTGACAAAGGTAAAACTGATTCGATTAATTTAATGTTAAATATTTAACATAAACTGCTGATTGAAAGTTTCTTTTTTAGTTTATTAATTACAAATTTAGTTTCTTATTTTATATTTTCTGAAATAATATTTTCACATATCTGCAAATTTTGAATCTCTGGTAAATCATTTGAAATTTGAAAAGAACACTGTAATGAATAGCAAATATCTCAGTTCAGAGCATTTATCCCGTTTTTTAAAGCATCACTAGGGCTTTTTTGGGACCTCGTAGTTTTGAATTTTTTGTCTGTGGATGAATATGGTACCTGAACTCGCAGCTCGTAATTTCCACACCACACCAGCGGAAGAAAGTTATATATAGAGATACTTTAGATTTTACAACCTGATTTATGAGGGGAAACGCATAATTACTTTCCCGTTTCTTCGTCAAGCGAAAATAAGCGAAGGGGGTCTATAAAAAGAGAAAATAATTTTTCTTACTCATACTCTTTACTAGCTGTTATTTTCAACCATAAGAAATATTTACAATCCAATTTTATACTAACATTTGGAAACTATAAATTCAATCTATAAACATAATTCATACTGTTTTTAATGCAGGATTATTTATTTCAATTCTTAGTTCGACGATATTAAAAGAATGTGCTTGAAATAGTTGAATAAGTAGAAAGTACTTTTTTTCATAGAAATTCTGATTACTTATTTTCATTCCATACAGCATTACAAATATATAAAAGTTTCGATTTAAAGAAAAGACTCAATTGAAAATCCACAAGGTATTTAAAATTTATGATACCATTTACAGTCTTAAATCGATTTTGACGCTGCTATGCATTTTTTTTAAAGGGGATGACAGGAAATACATTGTTTCTATTTGCTATTTCTTCTGCTTCAGAAAACAAACGATTCATGTATAAATATTTTCGTTATCTTTTGTACGTGATTAATCCTCTTCTGTCTCCTAGCAATCTTGTTCTTACAATATTCCACGGGTGCTCTAACCTGCAACGCAATGATTGGGTATCTGACGATATCGGATGTGGAAATAGATTGGATGATATATTATTTCAAGCACTTTATATCCAATTACATTGGCTAAATCCGTTCTGATATTAAGATTAAATTCTTCAGGGAAGGATTATTTATTTTCAAAAGCGCCCTACCTGATTCGATTACCAAGAATTCAATTCTTTAAATGTAAGGCTGATCACAAATGGAATTTCGGCAAGTAATTTTAAATTCTTTCGAAAAATGCCTTTTTCTGTTTCGTCCATTGATTTGATTTGTTCGTACCTCGGGTTTTCTTTCCAATGCAAAGTTTGAATCGTGTGGTATTGGTGATCAGAGATTAAAAATGATCTTTTAATAGATCTTTTGTCCTGGGAACGCGAATCTCGTTTAAAAAATATTAAAGATGAAGTGCAACGTAGGTATTTAATCATTTCTTAGGAATCCTAAACATTTTAAAATATTCGCAAATAAAAAATATATTTAATAGAAGCTATTAAAAGAATGAATGTTTGTTTTCTTCATTGTTTAGCAGGAATATTGCGTAGAATAAAATTTCGGTTTTACATTTCATACAAAAATAAGATTTCAACCATTGCTGTCGTTAACCAATATAAACCTTTTGCCATACGCATACGTTTATTTCATTTTTCTTAATAACTTTTTGGTATTGTCTTTATGATGGTAGTTTTTATTGTTTAATCTGTATCAAAAAGTTATCCTGAATATAGATCGATCTTTATTAAGATCAAAGAATAAATATTTTATAGTGTTAATTTCTTTTGCCAATAGAGCAAAAATATCGTCTTTTATAATGCCATATCAAAGTTGTTTATCTAAAATTTCAATATCTTCAAATTGAACTAAATTCCCTCATTAGTAATTTATTCTTAATACCAATTCTAGGCTTAATTTCGTGTGGTATTTGGGATCAGGGATTAAAAATGATCTTTTAGTAAATATTTTTGGCTTTAGAAACATGAATTCCGATCAATTAACAGGATGGTTAAAGAACTAAAAAGAATTCTATGCATTAAATCATTCCTTAAGCATTCTAAATATTTCAAAATATTCCAAACAAAAAACGTTTTTAATTGGAATAATTAAGCTAATGAATGTCACTTGGAAAAAAATTTCAGTTTTATATTTCATAAAAAAATAATCTACCATTGTTGGAGTTAACCAATATAAACTTTCTGCCTTACCACACGGTTCAAACTCTTCTTTCTAAGTTTCTTGTGCGATAATTATGATGATAGTTTTAATCATTTAATCTATCTAAGAAATGCAGTCCTGAATGTAGATCAAACTTTATTAAGGTCAAACAATAAATATATTGATAATTTTACTTTTTGATAGTTAGAGAATAGAATTTTTTTATTATCTCATCAAAACTGTTATTTGAAATTTTAAATCCTCGAATTGAAATAAAATCTCTTGATAATTATATACTCTTTGTATCATCTCTATAATTTAAATTAATTTAATTTCATGCACCATAAAATCCTCAATATTTTTTTCATTCACTTGGTTATTTTTCCACATTTATGGTAATAACCAATATGAAATTTCTATGATATATCTTTTTTACATGTATATGAATTTATATTATATTCTGTTAATTTTACTATTAAAATTACTCTGAAAAACTCAATTACTTCTTGAAAATAAATATAGCTCAAACACTTAATATTTTATAGTCTTAATTTTTTTGACTGTTATAAAAGGTATTTATTTAATTATTTCACACCTAAGAAGTTTATCTAACAATTTTATGTCTTTAAATTGAAACTAATTATCTCTTTAATTATATATTATTTTTATCAACTCTACGATTTATTTTAGTTTAATTTCATGCATCATAGAATCAGAATAACCTTCTTATTAATAGACTCACTTTTCCTCATTAATGGAGAAAGCCAACATAAAATGTCCATGATTTATCTTTTTCACATATATATATATATTAATTAATATTAAATTATGTTGCTATTAAAATTTGTTTCGAAAATCTGAATTACTTGATAAAAATGCTTTTTTCGAGAAAGAATCAATCAAAGAATAATTTTAATCCATAGAGAGAATTAGAATTATTTAAGTATAATCATTCTTAGAGTTAAACATATAGTTGATCCATTTAAATACTTTTTGGATTCGTTCGCTAATAAAATTCCCCTGAAAATTTAAAAAATTTTAAATACTTGAGGACAGAATACTTGAGATTTTTATCGTAGCTCTCTGTTTAAATAAACAAACGTAAACAAAAAAGGACTTCAAATTCTTGTTCCATGCTCGTCAGATAGCTTCAATAAGGTACACGTTAGTTTAAGCAACAAAAAAAAGAAAAGAATCCTTTTTTTAAAATTCTTGTTTCTTTGATCTTTTTGAAGTCACTTGATATTTTTAATAATTTAGTGCAATTAATTATTTTTGCAAATGAGAATTAAATATTGTTATTCAGTGCAAGTTGTTTTTATTTTATTTACTACAGTCTTGCTTAATCCAAGCATTTCAATTAAATCCAATTCAAATCTTCAAATGGCCTTTGAGAAAAAAATTAAAAATTGTTATTTCGATTAGTTATAATCAAAAAGTCTATATTTAATAATAAATTCTAAACAATACATTGAAGTGACAAAAGTCATGGGATAGCAATATGCAAATATACAGATGGCAGTAGTATCGCAGCGAAAAAGTATAAATGCTCAGTTCGTTTTCCAGAGCTTTCATTTGTGTTCAAGTTATTCATGTGAACATGTTTTTCGAGATTTATGGCGGCACGACGAGAATTAACAGACTTTGAACGTGGAATGTTAGTTGGAGCTAGACGCATGGGTCATTCCATTGCGGATATCGTTTGTGAATTCAACATTCCGAGATCCACAGTATCAAGAGTGTGCCGAGAGTATGAAATTTCAGGCATCAAATCTCATCATGGACAGCGCAGTGGGCGACCACCTGCACTGAACGACCGAGACCACCGACGTCTGTGTAGAATGGTCAATGTTAATAGACACGCAACACTTCGTCAAATAACTGCAGGAATCAATGTGGGACGTACGAGGGACGTGTCCGATAGGACTGTGCGGCAAAATTTGTCTTCATTGGGCTATGACAGCAGAAGACCGACTCGATTGCCTTTACTGACAGCACGACATCGCCTGTAGCGACTCTCCTGAGCTCGTGAGCATATCGACTGGTTCCTAGACCAGTGGAAAACCGTGGCATGGTTAGATGAGTCACGATTTCAGTTGTTACGAGCTGATGGTAGAGTTCGAGTGTGGCGCAGACTCCACGAAGCCATTGACCCAAACTGTCAGCAAGGCTCTGTTTAAGCTGTTGGTGGCTGCATAATGGTGTGAGCTGTTTTTACATTGCATGGACTTGGTCCTCTGGTGCAACTGAACCGATCATTGACTGGAAATGGTTATGTTCAGCTGCTTGCAGATCACTTGCAGCCATTCATGGACTTCACGTACCCACAAAACGATGGGATTTTTATGGATGACAATGCGCCATGTCACCGGGCCAGAACTGTTCGCGATTGGTTTGAAGAACATTCCGGACAATTCCAGCGTATGATCTGGTCACCTAGATCGCCCGATATGAATCCCATCGAGCATTTATGGGACATCATCGAATGGTCCGTTCGTGCCCAAACTAATGCACCATCCACACTTTCACAATTATGGACGTCTATACAGAGAGCATGGCTCAATATTCCTGCAGAGGACTTCCAACGACTTGTGGACTCCATGACACGTCGAGTTTTTGCACTTCGCCGGGCAAAAGGAGAACCGACATGATATTAACAGTCATCCCATGACTTTTGTCACTTCAGTGTATAAGCATTATATGAATGCGTATGCTGATTAAAAAATTCTTTTTTAAGGAAAATTGTGCCATTATGCTTTTCACATATTTAAAACAATAAATCTACCCCTAAATAAATGCTTGCTTAGCAAAAAAAAATTTGTTCTATTAGCAAAAATTCTATTAGCATTCAGTATTTGGTATTCACAGTCCGACCTCTTTTGGTAGAATTTCTGTTAAGCGAGGAATATTCATATCGCTGAAACTGAATGAATTTATGTTAAGGTAGCAGGTTGTTGTTGACATAAAACCCTTTTCACTTATATACGAAAGTCGAATGAGTAAACAATAAAATTCAAATCATTTTATAGACACTGTGTTTCGGTATGGGAATCATCATGCCGCAGACATTTGAAGAGTATTATTTGGAAGACATAGATGATAAAAAAGTGGGATAAAAATTTATTTATTTCTAAATAGCAAATTAAATTTTTTTTTAAAGAATTCAACAGAGCATTATTTTTTTTCTTACTAATACATTCACGATGACGAAATCATAAATAATTTAAATGAATGTTTTTTTTTAATGAAATAAATGAAAAAATGGATATATTCCTTAATGAAAATAAATCACTTTTTCCTATAAGGTTTTAGTGTTTGCTGCAAATTTATCCAATTTCATTCGTATTAAATTGGATGTATATTCAAAATATCTAAATATATAGATAATTTCAAATGTTAGATTTAGGAAATGTTCAATGTCAATATGGAAATATCCAACATGAAATGCAAAATAACGAAAAATTATCGAAGAGTTGAAAAATTATGTTCAAGCTTCAAAGTGAATTTTAATAGAAAATGAAGATCCATAATGCATCTTTTCAAAAACAGTGATAGAAATATTTATTTTTTGAAGCAATACTATTATATTTCTAATTGAAAAGTTGTTTTTTCTTTTCAAATAAGATAAGCAAGTACATGAAAACATTTTATTTTCTTCACAAGCAAATTGTAAAAGTTACGTAACTAACTCTTTGTGCCTTCTCTATAGCTGAAATGTATCAATAAATATATAAATATATATATTATTGATATATATATTCAATGATTCGCAAACAATATTTTATGCATCTATCAACAAAATTTCAGTAGATATGTCTATCATAAATGAATAAAAATTTTATAGGGTGGCATTTTATTTATATGTGATAGAAAAATCGGATCATAGATATATTTTTCTAACAGTCTGTCATCAAATCATAGTGACTTGAAGAAAAAAGCTGTTACTTGTAATTTATTCTGATTGGTTGGCTTTTTAAACATTGTTTCTTTTTTAAAAAACGAAAGAAAATTTAAATACATGGATAATAAATTATTTCAAGAAAGTAGTGCATAGTCAATAAGGAAATAATTACTTGTACGCATGGTATTACACTTTTTTTAAAAAAAAATTCACACTTAAATAACAAGGAATATATTGTGATTTTGATTATTAATAGTGCATGCAATTATAATGGTAGCTTCCAGAAAGTTTTCAAAATCCCACATGATTTTGGGAAATTTATCTACAGGAGATATCAGGGATTGAAAACAATAAAAACCTTACTTAAATTTCATGAGCAGTAGAAAAGAGCTATATAAACGAAACCTTTATGCAAAAAGTTTCATTTATTTATTCAGTTATCTATCTGCCACTTCAGAATTCATCATCCTTAGGTCAGTGATGATGATGATGATGTAGCGTCCGCGTTTCCGCAGAAAGGACTTGCAGTGGCTTCTGAGAGTAAAGACCTCTAATCACCCAGAGGGCAGATGTCTGACTTCTAGCTCATACGAAGATGACACACACTTTCGATTGCACAACCCCTTTTTACAGGGGGGCATATTAATACAACTCACAGATCGAACACACCGAACAACCATGCCCGAACCGGGACTGGAACCAAGGACGCCCAGATCACGGGGAAGACACGCTATTCTTAGGCCAGGACGCAGGCCCCTTAAGTTGGTAGCTCAGATAATATTTACAATGCAGTATCCAACATTTATGAAGTATTCGTAGATAGCCGCAGTTATATCTGGAGTTTTTAAACTGTCCTTATATCAGAAAGAATCTCAGAAACAATTTGAACAAACTAAAGGAGATATGGCCTCAATTGAATCCAGAATTGTCAAAATAATCACAAATCCACTATTTTTTTTCTTGACAAAACTTTTTTTCTCATTAAGTTTTCTATAGAAGTGCGGTGCAGTTTTTTTTTTCTTCTTCAGAAATGTCCCCTCTTTACACAGCATTTTAATGAATGATAAATCTATTCATTTGATTTTAAATACTATGAAATTATTATATATTTGATTTAAAGAACATGAATTATTATGAAATTGATTTTGCATGTTTGCAATTTTATGCTCGTCTCCTCACCACAGGTCAACTCATCAACTCACAAGAAGATAATTGAGTGCTGATTTACAATGACAAGTGGCAAGATTACTAGGACCTACTGAATGTTCGACTATACCTCAAAATGCTTCTAGATCTAAAAGCGCTTCTAGACGCTCCTAGTTTAATGTGGGCAGTGTCATTCTTCTGTGTACAGTAGGCTTTCTGAAGCAGATCTTTGGCAATGAATTCCAGAAACTTGTCTCGTTATCACAAGAACTGATCAAGAATGCGGATTGGCAAATTTTTGATCGTTGTCATAGGTGCACATTTCAAACAAGTTTTGTTAACATTCAACATATTTCTATACATTTTAAAATTTTAATAAAAGTTACTAAATGCGTTATAATTTTCTGATTAAAATATCTCATCAAGGATGAATGGATGGATGTTGGGATTTTATGGCGCAGGAGCCAAACATGGTCATACTGCGCCAAACATATGGTGTTAAAAACGTCACGTACAATTCAGTCATGCAATTCAGTCAAATTCTCGTCATAAAATGAAAGGCAAGCAATAATTAATAGTATCAGTTGTTTTAAAAATGCAAATTACACCCCAGAAAGAAAGTTTTTCAAAAATGTTAAAAGATTAAAATACCAATGATATTTAACAAATTAAAATTTAAATCTTGTGACAGTAAAACAAGTACAAAAAATAACACTTGTTTTATAGTAATGTTTTAAGAAACAAGAAATTAAGTGAAAATAATCATTGTAATCTTTTGATTCGATGTTTCTTTAGGTAAAATATCTCATCAAATTACTATGAAATGCAAAAAGTCTAGAAAATATATGACAAAGTTTAGTCAAGGTTGGCTCTTGCGCCACTAAAACTCACAAACAACAATAACAATCTGGATAGAATACAATAAAAGACTCGTTCAAGTATTTGTTTATAATAAGAAAAAAAGTTGAAATCTATCAATTTATCTTTAAAATATTAAAGAATTTCGTAGATAGAAATATGAAATTCTTGTGAGAATACAAAACGCAAGAAACAAATTTTAATTAATGACATATTTTTTATCATGAATAACAAAGAAATATTAAATTTCTGTAATATTATTCTTAACTGTTATAGAATTCAGGTTTTCATTGTTTTACAAATGCCACAATATGTCACAGAAATTCTGCATGCAAAAATGTATGCTTAATTGCATCAATTAATTAGATGAATGCTTATTCTGCTTTTTACGGATGCTCTGTAGAAGTGCATAATTAAAATACAAATTTTTAAGTGGAATTTTAAAATTATTCCAATGATTTAAGCACACAAGAAAGGGATATTTCTATTTATGTGAATCTGATTTCTAATTACAGAGGAGTAATTCCGTATAAATAAATAATCTTGATTGAAAAATAAGACATCTTCTCATTTGTAACACATAAATATATACGGGAAACCATCTGAAAGCTTGTAACACTTTCTACTATACGATTACGAATTTTATTAATTGCATGGGTGAACTTGAGCGTTTCTTACAAGAACCGTTTCTCCATTCTTTAGAATTCACTATCGCATTCCACCCACGCACTATAAAGTAAATGTATTTATAGAATTGAAAGATTCCCGGTAAAGCAAGAATAAAAGTATTTACAATGAAATAAAAAAAATCTTCTTTTAGAAAGTAATTTTTGAATACAAAGGAGCTAATTTTCTCAAATTTATTTATTTTCTTTTATAAAGGTTTCTTCAAATAACCTAGAAATTTTAGTTTTTTACATTAAATCTGCATCCTATTTTCTATTTATTAGACGAAGTATTTCCGATACATATTTTTAAATGAAATTTCAGCTCACAATTATTTTAATATGTTGTTTGTTTTAATATGTGAAGCAACTAAAAATCTTGCTTTAAATTAAGATGCGAAAAGTATTAAAATATTTTACATTAGCTAAGAATAACTTATGTATTTATAACTTGATCAAATAAGAAACTCTACAGAATAAATCAACATAAATTAAAGTACTTTTAAATTAAGTGACATAAAAATAAAAAATGGGATTTCATGCGCAATATTTAAGGAGCAGATAACAAATAAAGGTTTTTCATGCATTTTTCTATATCTTTGATTTCTATTTTGGATGGAAATGTTATGATTTGATTTTAGGGGGATATGGCACTCTCTGGTACTAAATGTGTTCACGCGATGGAAAGTATTTGATATTCTTCTAGGTATATAAACAGTTTTCTGTATAAATGAATAATTTCGGACATACAGTAGAGGCAACAATTATTTTATCATAAGAATTATGTCCTACAGAAGTTGGATAAACATTTTCTGAAATTGAATGGGTCTTTAGAGCTATTTTATTAAAAGAAATACTATAAATTTACATATCATTTTAAATATAATTTAATCAATAATTTAATATAATAGATTTTATAATAATTAGTTTTATTGGAACAGAAGGAAAAAAAAGGATGCAAAGGAGCAATGACTTTTGCAAAATTTCTCACTTACGGCGATTAATATTTATTTGGGCAACTTTAGTTTGACTCATATATTATATGCTTACTGCTACATTATACGATAACACATATTATCGCATAATCTAATGTATTATCGTATAATGTATGGATCTGGCACTTAACTTCACATTATTTCACTTTGTACACTTCTTAATGATTTTGTACCATCATGTAGTCTTTAATCATTCTGTTTTTTTAAGTTAAAATAACAGACTAATTAAAAGATTTATTATGCACATATTCTTGACTTTGCCAGTTTGGTTATCTATTGATTGATTGATTTTCCTTACGCTTCTTCAAAAATAATGCCATCATTAGTTAGAAATTGTCTTCAATTTCAACGTAACTGAAGCATTTTTCATGCAATAATAAATCATACATCGAAATTTGGAGCCCAAAGAAATGAATAATGAGTTCTTTGGGATTTTTCTATATTTGTTATGTTTTTTCATCTCACAAAATGAACAAATACAAAAAAAATTAAAAGCAGTGATCAACTTGATAGCACCCGCAAAATATACATCGAAAAACAACCTTCACAACATCGTATCAAGTGTCAAAAGTAAGATGCATCTTATTCGTTATTCCAAAAACTCTTGAACATTCAAATAAAAATAAACATGTGCTTTATCAATAAAAGTCAATGTGTGTGTTTTTCAGGCTATTTGGACACATTTAAAAAAATAATTATTGAATATGTTTTAATTCTTTATAAATTTTAATTAAATTACTTTTTAAATGATGCATGATTTTATGGTTTTAGTATGAAAGCCACTGCTATTAGATATTTCAAACAAATTATATTTTTTCTAAAATGTTTTCTCAGATTTGGCTATTGCTGAAAGATATAACTATTCATTACCATATCCCAGATGTTCCGATAAGTTACAACAAATCTATTTTTTATACAAATATCTGGAAATCTGCGTTTTGTTAGGACAAAAAGTTTGCCTTGTCAGTAGCGAAATGAAATGCCGAGATTGCGATTGTGATTATAGAAAATACAAATGAAATGCCGTAGACATGTGATTTAATAGGTTTATATTTTCTACCAAAAGATAAATCGTTGTAAATAATTTTTAAAAATGCAGCACATTAACAAAACAAATTTTTAATTATCGTGAAAAATATGATTTTTTAAAAACTCTTCGGAAATCGGAAAAGTTGATACGAGCCAAAAAATGGATGAAAATGAGGCTGAATGTAATTCTGGCTTAGCTTTATCAACAGTAATTAAAAAGAATGCATTATCATTTATATTTTTTTAGTTATTTCTATTAAAATGTATTGCCAATATATATAACTATCATTATGATTTTGGGGGAAAATCAAATACTCTGTGACCACACAATTATATACAAGGCAATTATGTCTCAATAGTTTAGACAAAGTATTAAAACCAACAACAACATGTGGACAGATACTTATATGGAATAAAAGATAAAAACTGGAGCCATTATCTCAAAATGTCGTAATAGGATTTCCTCTTTACAGAATAAGAAAATAAAACGTTTGCAATTAAAAAATGAAATTCTATTGAATATTCTTCCTAAACTATAAAAATGAAACAATAGAAATTTGTGATTATTATAACTTATTCACAAGTAGAAAATTAGACAAACTGTAATAAGATTTAAAGAGCTAATTTTATGCGTTGGACATTTTTATAAATGTCTCTCTCACATATTTACAAGAATTATTTCTCTAGCATTGCAACAAAATTATTTCCAAAGGAAGCAATAGCTGCCAATAAATAAAAGTCATTGTAAAGAGTAACACACACATGCACAAGCACACATACTCATACATATACACACACATACATACATCATTAGTGTTATCTAAGCCATTTCTTTTGCTACCTTATTATCTTTGTTACAAATCCATACAAAGCAAATAACTGAAAATCCATTATTATTATTTTTCAAAAAATTGCTATACAACTCAAAACGAACCGCTTCTGAAAACATAAAACTATTTTCCTTTTTAAACTGAAATATAAATTCTTAACAATTTTAGCCATTCATACACTTGCTTTGATTCTACACCGCAGTTTTTAAGTCCTTCATGCAACTTGTTTAAATCTTTAATTAAATCTCAATCAATTTGAATTTGAATTGCAATTTTAATGAATTAAAAAAAAAAAGAAATTTAGAATATTATGTCAACTCATACTCATTTTATAGCTTCACTTATTCATACTTTTCGCAGATTTTTCTCAAAATTTTTTTTCACGTAATCACAAATCCAAATTATTTATTTGATCCGATATATTATTGGCAAACCCAATAAAGCACTTCCAAAACAAACACAAACAGCAGTATGTAAGCTAATTAGTCCAATTTCAACCGCATCCTCCCAAGTCCACCTTGCATTAATATGACTATAAACGCAGTCTAAACAAACGACTCCGGCATATTGTAATATCCAAACATAGCTTCCACCGGGCAGCGGGCTCGCCGCATTGGCAAATAAAGCGCCCAATGAAAGTGAGATTAATCCAGCTCCATATGCACATCCATTCCTCCGCTGAGTGAGTAATCAAAGTGGAGTATAACGTCCTGAAAGGGTCATATTCCGTCCAAGCAGAAACCCACAGAATCCCCCAATCAAAGCCCAGACACTTAGTTGGCCGGAGAAACTCCCCTCCGGTTTGTCCAGAACTCCCCCTTAATGGACAAGGACTGCCCAGCATCTATGTACCGGAGCCCCCAATTTAACAGGAGTCACGTATTTGTGCGACAGCTAGAGTTACTGGCGTAAATTTATGCAACTCAAACATAATGAATATATCGGACAGGGTTTCGGGAAATGGGGGGAATATGGATTTCGGAGGGTCAGGTTCGGGCCTTAATGCTTCGTGTATCGCAACTAAGCTCAACAAACGCTGTAAATTAACTTAAATTAATGCTAAAAGCGATGAGTGCTGTTTTGTGATGAAATGCGTTACTGCTGTTCCGAAGAGTGATGGAGTGGAGATGTCTGTGGTTTATAAAAGCCGTTTTGTTAGATTATTCCACATTTTGTGAAAAGTTGTGGAGTTGTTAGATAAATAAAAGTTTTGATGGAGTGATAGAAATACTTCGATGGTCTTTATTATCGTGTCTTATGCCAGAGGCATTGTTTGAGATATTCGCATTCATGTCGGTGGCATTAGGTAGACAATATATTCGCCGGCACGTATCTGTAATATATTTAACAATTTCCTTTGGCATATTAGAGATCAGAAAGTAAGTTGTTGGATGCTAGAGTTGAGTATGAAGTCAGAATAGAAGATTTCAACAATATGACTTCACTTACGAGGTGAAAAACTTTATTCGTTAGATAATCAATTTAAAACAGCATGGTCCATTTTAATGACATGCAATTAAAACTCAAGGAATTTTAAATCCAATAAAAATGAAATCACTGTTTGAATATTATTAGATTCTTTATCTCTTAAAAACCTTTTTACAACAGATTCCTTAATGAATTGATTAAAATGTAAACACTGAGGCCGATTTTTTATGCTTCTAAAGGAATTATATATGATAATTCTTTAGCAAAATATAGTTCTATACAAAAATAAACTAAGCCCACTTCATTATATTTAGGAGTTTCAGCTTGTCACTTTTATTCAACTCAAGTAAAATATCATTAGGTTCAGATTGGTTCATATTCAACTAAAGGCATTTAACATCTTTAAAGCCATTTAGCCACTTAGGCTTTTGTTTTGATCCCGTCACAAGTGGTTTTAGTTTCTCGTTTCGTTTCATATTAGTGCATACACAAGGGTCAAACGTTGTTTTCTTGCCTTTCCTGAAGTCAATTTTCAATGTTACAGGACAAAGTTTTATCAGGCAAATGACGGTATAATAAGCCAGTTTCATGAATATTAATGTTCTCTGATCCATCGAAAATGTCATAAAATGTCCTTAAAAACAATGTTCTTCTTGCTTTCTGTACCATCCCCATCAACAGCTGCTTTCTCTCCAAAAATCGTTTTAAGGAAATGGAATATCTGTCCTTGAAACGTCCGAGTCAACCATTGCAACCACTGAAATCTTTAACGCTCAATTCCTCCGTTTTTCCGTGGGAAGAACCTTGTACCTTATTTGAGAAACAAGAAACAAAGTGGTATATTTTAGTTTTCGAACTAAACCCTGTCTCAACAAATTTCGAATTTCTCATTCACTTTATTTCGTTTTCATATTCAGTTTCTTCAATGTCATGTCTCAATGTAAAAGTATCGGGTAATATAGGCCTGAGAATAGGGTGCTGTTTTCAAAAAAGCAAGTTAGAATAAAAAAAAAAGAAACATTTAAAGCCAATGAATCAAATAAATAATATAGAATCCGGTCTGAGGACTTTCTCAAGGGTCACCCTCAGGCAGGGATTCAAACCAGGAATTTTTCCTGTGAGGGGTCTGACTTCCCTGACGTCCAACAAATTGACCCCTCGGTACCCGAAAGTCCCAAAAAATTATGTTTTAGAGATATAATTAATATCACAAATTGAAAAACTCAATAGTAAATCAAATCAATTTTGAATGGAAATAAATCAAAGCAAACCGGACAACATAAGACCATAAATTCAATAAATACTGTTTTTATATTTTTTGATTTTTCAAAAAGTGCAATAAACTCTTTTACCTTTAAAGCATAGCTAGTTAAATTTTTGTTTCACTTTCTAAGTTAAGAATATAGTCGAATCACTAAATTGCAAGAAAAAAAAATGCCCTCATAGTGGGTTTCACTCTTTATGAAATGAAGTCATATTCACCAGTGGTCAAGAAAAGCTTTTAATTCGACAGAGTCGCACCAAGAGGTGTGCTTTGAAGGATTAGCAGCCAGAAGTATGGTACACATGCATAGAGAAATTTCCAGAACCCAAATCCCCAAAATATGTGCTATTTGGAAATTAATACGTCATAACAATAGTCACCTACATGCGTTTTGCTAAAGTGGTAAGCGTGATCAAATTTTTTCTAAAAGTTTGGTTTTCTTAAAAAGTAGGGGTGAAGCTGGAAAAGTACGCATGCATAGTGTACCTTTCTAGAAAATGCAAAACAGAAACAAAATATGCTTTTGAGGGCGACGAACGCTCCTTGTGAGGACTATACTGGTACTACGTACTAATACTATCATATTCCTAGTGTTGCTTTAAAACGGGAGGTTAGTACAAAAAAAAAAAAAACTAAAATAATAAGGCTTGAAAAAGCATTTCTTTAATGTTCTCTTTCGAAATTTCTATCTGTACCATTGTATTTAAACTAATACCATCATACCTAATACGTACTAATGCTATCATATTCCTAGTGTTGCTTTAAGACGGGAGGTTATTACAAAAAAAAAACAACTAAATAATGAGGCTTGAAAAAGCACTTCTTTAATGTTCTCTTTCGAAATTTCTATCCGTACCATTGTATTTAAACTAATACCATCATACCTAATACTATCATATTCCTAGGATTGCTTTAAAACGGGAGGTTATTACAAAAAAAAAATAATAAGGCTTGAAAAAGCACTTCTTTAATGTTCTCTTTCGAAATTTCTATCCGTACCATTGTATTTAAACTAATACCATCATATTGATTATACTCGTACTACATACTAATACCATCATATTCCTATTGTTGCTTTAAAACCGGGGGTTAATATAAATAAACTAAAATAATAAGACTTTAAAATGCATTTTTAATGGTCTCCTTTGCATTTTTATCCCTACCATTTTACTTGTACTAATACCATCATATTGACTATACTTGTACTATGTACTAATACCATCATATTCCTATTTTTGCTTTAAAACCGGAGGTTAATATAAAAAAAAACCAAAATAATAAGGCTTTAAAATGCATTTTTTTTAATGTTCTCCTTTTACCCGTGCCATTGTACTTATACCAGTACCATCATATTGAACACTAAATAAAAAATTAAAAAATATATATTTCAAAATTATTTAAAAGAATCAAATAGCTTTGCAAAAAGTCTTTAAATAGGAAACGCATTAAACAAAACAGTTCATTCACAGGCATCGATTATCCCGGAATTAGGTCTCTCTTTCAGTGCAGCTTTAAATTTGCTCCGATGCAGAATAAATGATAGTAAAAAGAAAGATTTGGGATAAGCGCAAAATAGTTCGAATGGTGCAAATAAATCGTTACAAAATCCTCTGCTGTAGGTATTAGGAGGGGAATTTTTAGCAGATAAGGAGAAAAACGCATTAGTTTCTGCGTCATTATAAATGGAAATTGTTTTCTATAAACCCTGAATGTTTACTTTACGAATAGAGTATGGATTGCGATATCAGATTAGAATCAGCTTTATTTAGTTTACCAGGTGACATTTATATCATGGATGCTGTTATTCTTAACAAAAAGGAATACTCTAAACTTGAGGATTCTCATTATCAAAAATGCAATCTGTTTTTAATTGAGAGGAATACAGTCAGTCTAAAAACTATTAAAACAATTCAAATTCTTTATATCTATTCGATGCAAAAAATTCTTTAAAGTGATTTCAGTACTATAATTACCTATAATTTTTATATTTTATAGTCTTCAGTTTGATCATCTAATATCAGAAAATAGAAATCAGAAAAAAAGAATCTTATATAAATAATAATGCTCCCTTTTGTATCAGAATTTGTGAATAATAGAGAAATATAGTGAAAAACAGAGATTAAAATTTTCAAGATCTTATGAATGCTGATTTTTATTAGAGATTATCATCATTTCATCGGTATCGATTTTCCAGAACAATACTCTTCATAATATACTTACACAATTACTATTAAAAAATATGTTTAAAGTTTAGCTTTCCTTTTCGTTGTTAATTCAGCTTGCATTCCTTTTTTCCTTTCGGTTTTATTGCTAAAGATGTCACATCTTGTGGCTCAATTCGAATTTATTTTGGTCAGTTCGATGCAAAAGCTTCATATTCACAAAAAATGACTTCAATTTAATAACAGTAATTTTTTTATGTTTAAGTTAGTTAAGCTAAAATTTATTTCCTTAGCGATGTCATCGAATAAGATCTTCAGACACTTTCTTCAAAAATTTAAAGAAAAGCAGGGGAACTTTAAATACTAATTTCACAGGCTCTTTTTCAGTTTTACAATCGGTTAAACTCCAAATTTGTACACCGTCTATTAAAATTACAAGAATTTCAACGATCTTCCAATTTTTAGTTTGCTAATTTAAATATTATTTGTTTATTTTTGCAAATGCTTTAGATTTTAAATTATTGATTTAATTTTTTTATCTATTTAAATAATTTTAAATTATCATTTTTGTATTATCTATTAAAATAGTTAAATAAAAAGTAATTGGTTTGAAGTTTGTGCATTCATTTTTTAACATAAAATTCCTTAACAGATTAATTCTCTAAATATATTTCATCTTTTATTGCATTTACATTATCCTCGAAAGTTAAGTATTTTTTTCATATTGTCGACATTTGTGCATAAATCTATGATTCAAATTTTTGTAAAAATTGTTGAAGAGTTCATGCTAGATGTTTATTTGCAATGAATAATTTCAATCTGCTGAATGAAGAAGTTATTCTAATGTTAGAAGTTCAAAATGTCAATGCTAGAGCTACAAATGTTAATGTTAGAGCTTCAAAAGGAATTCATTCTAATGCTAGTAAAACTTTTGATACTCCCACAGCCAAAATGTGAAGGAAATGTTTTGTTGCCAGAATTATTTAGAACATTCAAAAAATTATGTACGAAATATTCTGATAATAATATAATTTAAGCAAAGCAAGTGAAAGATTTTCCTATTCCTATTTCGTAAATGTATTTTTTTCTTAATATACTTTTTTTTTAAAATTACACACTGTGACAAACTATGATAAAAAAAAAATCTTTGCTAAAAAAAACGGATATTAAATTTCTACCCTGAACCTAATATATTACACTCCATAAGCTCTCAATGAAATCCTTTGCGTAACATAGCTCCTTGAAAAATTCACATATATTTTGCATGAAAATAAATTTAGTTCATCAATTATTTCAAACTGCCGCTATAAAACCAGAGCTGAAAAATTATCATAACAAAAGGTAATGATTATAAGCTAAAAAATGTTTCCGAAATGATGTGACAAATTTTAATGGAAGTCTTTTATTCCAAATTTTTTATTTCATAATCTTTGTTTAGAGTGGCTTTCAAAATATTAAGAATGTAATTTAAGAGCGAATGTTGTGTCATTAAATCTCTTATATCTTATAAAACTGGATGAAAAATAAATTAATCTTTGCTAATAATATGTTATAAATTTTTTGATGAAGTTGGTTTGTGTATTTCAATAATTTATTTTGACTACTTACTAACATTTTTAACGCTTATGAATTAATTTTATCATCTTGAAATAACTTTGTAATAGGTCTTATTCTCACCTACTTGTGTTTCATCACTTTGAAATTGCAATCGGTTATTAATTTTCGTTTTAATTTATGGAAATTATTTTGTACTTATTTGAATTTTGTTTCTTCAAAATATCCTTTCTGTATAAAGTAAATCTCGTCCATTTCTATAGGTCACACTATTATATACCAAGTGATCCAAAAATCAGATAAAATTTAAAAATGAATAATTTGAAAACGAATGAAGATAAAAAGGTGCTGTATTCACTAAACGGATGGATAATCTAGTTTTCTGTGGTAACGAAACAAAAGTAGTTTTTACTAATTATTATAATTATAAAAGTGTTATAAGATCTAAATTACAAAACAGCTATTGTTATAATTGTTAATTTTGAAAAATAAATTACTAGTTGTTTAAATGTTTATATGATTAAAATGTTTAATTTCGTCTTATGTAAGCTTCATTGATATCGATACAGAAAAGAGATTTATATATCTAGATATCATTAATTATTCTTTGTTTCTCTCTTTACCAGTTAAAAAGTTGCCACTTTGCCACAACGAAATCTCTATTGAGGGACAATTGTTGTTATCGTGGACTATTGTCTTATATAGAGTGCTGCTGTGTGCTGTCTGTGGATTCCCTTTGTTCGTTGCGTTTTTGAAGGACTGATCAATGTGTGGTTTTCTACACCATACACCCCACTATACAAGTAAACGAACTCGACGGATGAGAATAAGGACTGAAATCTGTAACAATATCATGCTACAAAACTATTGAAGTCTTAACCTAGAAAAAATCAGCCTTCACTAAGTCGGCCCCCAACACATAAGACACATTGTTACAGGATTTCTGTTTGTGTCAAATTCTTTAGTTTGCAAAATTGTGTATTGTATTCACGTATTTCCATTTCAGAATGTTCAGATTCTGCAAACTTTGATCACTAAATACCTTTGGATTTTACCAATGTATTTCACACACGCTGAAATGCTCTTAGCATTTGGTGTTTACGTATTCCTTAAAGACAAGAAATTACTTCGCTACCTTATTTCCATTACAAGAAATAAAAACAATTATGCTCTTCGTGATAGAAAGTCTTAATTTTATCTTTACCACTCCCTTTTCAAAGAAATTGCTGCCCATTATCTGCAGTTTTGTACTGTAATAATTGCTTTCTATAAATATTTGTTGGCCATTTATGACATTCTCAATTTCTAAGACATAAATGCCTTGTGAGACTTAATGTGGAGGCAAGATGGAACTACCCATTTTTAGGGACTTCTGCCAAAAGTTTGTAACCACAGTACCTTGGTGGAAGAATCAGCTTTCGCTTTTCCATGCTTCCGTGATCACAAGCATTACTTCAATGTATTCCCGTCTATGATATACTTGAAATTCAAGGTTTTAGGATAAAATTCTTAAATTGATTCTGAAATGAAAAGTGCTTTTCTATCTGAAACTGAAATCCTCTTTTCGTATGAGATGCTGTAACGTTATGCTGTCGTGTGGAAAAGGTCATGTATCAGCTGTCACAATCAAAAGGTCATCGTTTGTAAGGTAAACAGGTATGAATTATATTGAAAAAAAATTATTATATTGCAAATAAAGCGTATCCATAACTTTGAAGTAAGAATTATTTATTTTACAATGATGATACCATTCACTTTGAAAATGTTATTAAAATCCTGACAGAATCATTTTAAACTTAATGTAGATAAACACTATAGCCATAAAAAATGAAATCTTGATATTAAAAATGTGTTAGCAATTTTTTTGATTTTACTACTAGTTTTGGATTACTGCCGCTATATTCGGATTTACTTCTTTCCTATCGGAAGCAATGAGTAATACGGAATATGTTTTAAACAACAAAAGGATTTGAATAAAAGATCAAGAGCAAAATATCACCTAACACACATTATTTTACTAGTATTTTGCACATGAAAAATAGCGACTTTTGGAAATATGAATGAAGGGAATATTTATTTGTCATTTGACTTTTATATGATTCAATTTGAAAGCACTTAATTAGAAAATAGTAGAGTATCAACAATTTAATTAAAAAAAGACACTTCTGAAAATTGATAGAAAGCAAAGAGCGCATAAAAAAGCTCGTTTTTTGAGCGGGTGGTTGAGAAACATTTCAATTCCAGAATATGTCTGCTGTGACTTGGCAGTAGGTGCAGTAAGATCTTTTCTGCTTCTTGTACAGTTTTTATGAAGGGAATGATAACTTAGAATTTGAAATAAAGTAGTACTATAAGTGGCTTCACAGCATGGATGTAAAACACTGAAGAATGTTGAGTGGTAGCTCTCAAAACTTTAGTGTATTATTAATTTTTCTTTCAATAAAATATGCACATTGATACCAAAATAAACAATAAGGTTTTTTATTTGAATGCTTCTGGAGCATTTTTGAAATCATAGGAGAATGCGATATAAATTTAGATACATTTTACTCATAATCAAATTATTTGTCATCAGTCAACCATCAGTCATCGATTTTATTTTAAACTAAATATCTTTAGCAACCAGCTGATCTGCTGAATATATTGGTTTTTTCAGCTTGAGTGCTTGGATATAATTTCATAACCATCATTTCTTAAAATTTCCAGATATTAAATAGAATACTTAACTTTTATAATGAGAGACAGCTCCACGGCATTACAATGTCATTAAAACTATTCATGGCCGATTAATTTATCTATTAATCTTCTGGATTAGTGATGGTTCAGTTTCACTTATTTTATATATATATAGCTATTATAATAATTAATTTCATATAGCTATTATACAAAATAATTTTTAGCTTTCAGCAAATGAAAAAAAAAATAAATAACGCGAGCACGTTTTATGAAACGAGGAAGACTATTTAAATTTCCTTTTCGCAATGAAAATCTTGTGAAATATATTTAAGAATACATTTAAAAGCTAAATTAGACTAAAAAACTTTAAAGCATTTGAATTTTAATCATATAAAAATGATTCTTGAATTTTAAAGTGGTGTAACAATAATTTCGAAAATTACAAAGAAGGAACATCATAATCTATTTTAATTTTTAATTAATTAAAATTTTAATTACATTTTTTTAAAAATATACAGGGTTTGCAAGAAATAAGTTGCTCATTTCAGAGGGCTCTTAAATTCCTTCTATTGGTTCAAATAAGATAAAATTTGAGCTAATGCTCTTTACAGTTATTAATTTTAAAAATGGTACAAAAATTCGCCAATAATTGTGTTGTAACATTGGCCTTTATTCGTTTATATTAAAAATGTGAAATATAATTTACGTTAGAGCGCATATTACATTGCCATTTTTTTGTATAAAAAGAAGACAGATTCTGTACGAGCATCAGTTTCTCCTTTGTTCGTCATGAATATAATAGTAAAAAAGGCACTATTAGTCAAATTGGTCTACAAGAACCAACAAAATTCCATCACAGTTTTAAAGAAATTTCATCATATGAAACAGATACGAAGAGTTCCAGTGTCTCCAGGTGTCCGAAGTAAGATGACGCAGAAATTCGAAAAAATAAAAAAGTAAATAAAACTGGGAAACTTTTTATTTTTCCAGGTAGTGGAAAAAAAATCCATTCTTCCGGCGACAAAAATGTTACAGCGCTCGTTGAAACCAGCAGTCAGAAGCCTCATAATGGTGTGAGTTTGCCAATAGTTTTCTGTGTTCTGGATATGCCTTATCAAATGTTCGAAAAATCATACATCATATTTTAGATTTTCATTTATACAGAACAAAGTCTATGCACCAGTTGCATGATGGTGACATAGAGGTCTGTAAAACTTTTGCACTTCAGTTCCTTGCTATTGACACAACTTGGCCTTGGAACATTCTGTGGAGTTATGAACTCTTTTGTTTCTATGAGAAAGTTAACGCCCACAATTTTGGAATATGGGCAGAGGAAAACCATCACGTTACCCAAGAACAGGCACTGCACCTTAAAATGTTACAGTATGGTGTAGTTTTACACCTACTTTTATCATTGGACCGTATTTCTTTCAACTTCTAATGGAATACAAACCTGTTCTAACACATGAAAACAGTATCATAATATGCTGAAGGATTTCGTAACCCCAATTCTTCTATAGCATTTACGCCATAAAGACATCAATCTCATCACATACAGCGCAGTCTGTTGCATTATATTGTACAATATTGGGACACATTATTAAAAAATATTCCACAATATTAAACAATATTCCGAATATTGACCAATGTCATAGAATATTGTACAATATTTGTATGCTACTAGAAATGCAGAATGATGCACCATCTCATATTGATCGTGAAAAGCGATTGTTAATGCAGCAGTTAGCAGAAACACGAGTAATCAGCCATCATTTCACAATAAAATGGCTCTTCACTTGCCGTGCAACACGCCATTCATCTTTTGGTTGTGGGGTTATTTGAAGGACAATATCTAGCATAAAAGGTCATCATTTCTACCAGATATAGACAACATTTGGAATTATATTCTTAACATTCCGGCAAACTCCCTCCGGTCATCTATAGAAATTATGGCACTCCGATTAGAGCATATTATTGAAAATAAAGTAGGGCATATTGAGCATTTTTAGTTTTATTTTATTTAACAATTATAAACCATATTAAATGGTTTAATGTACATTAAAACGCCATTAATGGACATTTTTTTATTTTTTTATTTAATAAATAAAAAGCGCATCATTTCAATAATCTGTATTTCAAATTTTATCTCATTTTAATCAATCGAACACATTTTAGAGTCATCTGAATTGGGTAACATATTTCTTGTTAGTCCTGTATCTTCTAGGTGCAATTTTCATCCCCCAAACTTATTCTATAAATTCCGTAATTCTAATTCAAAAGGTTTGACGTGTAGTGCGCTCACATACACATAACTCATTCATCTCTTTATAACTAGAAACAGCAGTTTTTACCTATATTCAATTATTCGCAACGTGTGACCTTTGTTGACACTAATAAAAGTTTTTTCCCTTTAATATGATTTTCAGGTTTCGTTTCGTTTCGTTATATTAACGTCCCGTTGCAAAGCAGCCCCTAGAGCTATTTTGGGACGGACCTCACCATTTTGAACTGAGGTCAGATGATGAGGACAACACCTGAGCAGGTACCTCTCTCTTTACACTATGCCACACGAGCGAGAGGACGTTTGGAGGAATGAATTTAATATGCAACCGGCCTCCTTACACAATGGTTCTTAGGTGGAATCGAGTCTTGAACCTGAGACCATCCGGCTCTGAAGACCTTACCACCAGGTTACCATGGCTCTTATTACTATCAGGATTACGTATCTTATGAAGTACACGTCCTTAAGTCAGACTCCAAGTGATTTGATAGACAATATGATAGTGAAGATATGATATTATAGTGATAGATATAATAGTGAAGATAGTGAAGTGGTAATATGATAGATCAATATCATAATGAAGGATAAAAAAATAATTTCAAAAATATGTATTCAAACTCTTGTGCGAGAAGGAATGAACGTTATGTAACCTGAATTAGTTCTTATTTCACCGTTTATTTCATACTCAATTCGGCGTCCTTCTCTCAAATAGTATTAATTTATTATCAGTTCCTTGATTGGATGAAGTACAGTTAAATTGAAATAACACAGTACTTGATTTGGCATTTCACTCTAGCTCTTTTATAAAATTATATTTCTTTGGTTTTATGTTGCTAGAAGATGCTATGTTGCTTTTTTTTTAAGATGAGTTTTTGATTAACTCCATTTAGTTAAGAATCCTTTTCAGGAAAAATCCCATTTTTTGTAAAGATAAACAAATCCTTAACAAAAAACAAAATAATATAAAGAACTGCACAGGAAACAATAGCAAATAATAGTTAAAGTAAAAATATTCAATAGAATATTTTGCATAATAATAAGCGACTGAAACAACATAAAAATATAATAAAATGAAAAAGCTATAAATTTCTTTCATTCAAAGAACCACACACAAAAGAATGATCTCATTTTCAAAAATTAAGTCACATTCCAGCTGTATGTACATGCTCAGTAACTGAAACCCCTCATCACACACAAAAAAATAATATGTGAGATTAAAAACATTGTATTAGTAATGCCAATACAGCAGATTCCAGATTTCACTGCCTCGTCCTTTAATTTTTGTCTCCTTTTTATTTTTTTCGAGAAGAATCCTCTTCTGTAGTTTTTATTTCTTTGGGAAACGGATTTTTTCCTTTACCTTTCTTTATACTTTATTTATGTAGATTAGAAGACAGATGGATGGTCGTTTGCATAAGTCAAAAGAACCTTTTCGAAGATAAAACAGCCGAGGACTGTTGAAAATGAAGATTATAGATTTTACTTTTTGTTTCTGTGGGGGCTCTTTCTTGCCGTGAATAGGAAATTCGGGCGGGGTAGCAGAGGGAAAATGGGCATTTCTTTTGCATAAAAGGGATTCCAGTGGCAGTGTTTTCTTTCCTTTCATATTTCCCTCTTAACTTCGGGATTTAGGTCGATCAAGCTTATTTTTGCATAAAATGAAACGGAAAAATCGCTGCCGTGTGGAAAATACTACTGTCTGCCTCTGGGCGGGTAGGAAAGTACGTTTAGTCCGACAGAGAGAAAAAAAGAAAAAGAAAAAACTTGCAAACTTTTTCGGCATCTGATATTAAATTGGGTTCGAAGCGCTCCGACTCGCGGAGGTGGAAATCACTGACTGTAAGTGTGATGCAAGGCAATTTGTCTTGAAGCCCTTAAGCATATTTTCGACTGTTTGGAATAACTCGTACATCAGGTAGAATAAACTAAATTGAATCTTTTCGGCTTTGAGAATGCGCGTGCTGTAGCTTTCGTAATTTCGATGCTAGAGATTTATTATATTGTTTTCTAAAATTATTTTTTTGCGGTGTTGTTTTTATTCACTCTGAGGGCATTGAATTTTTTAGGAGTAAAAACAAAAAACAAAAAATAATAAATAATATGCAGCAAGCGTAAAATGAGAATGGTATTTGAATTCTTGCGAGTAAATTAGTTTTTACTTCAATACAATTATATATATCATAATTTTGCCATTTCAGACTTTTTTTCTCGAATTCCTAAAAATGCAGGAATTCTAAAATTAAATCTAACAATTTTTTTTCTTGTTGAAAAAATTTAGTTATTGTTTCTGCATTGTCAATTGACTTTATTTATATTTTATTGACATCTTTCAGCAAAAAATAGAGAAAAATTTTGTTCCACTCTTTTCACCCTCCAAAAAATCCAATTTATGTTTATGTTGTTTTGATAAATTTTACAATTAATTATTTTCATAAATTTTAACCGAAGTAGTGAATGTATATGGTTGTTACAGTAATGGTTCATATTTACGGTTTGCGCTCTATTCCCATTGATAACTTCTTTTTTTCATGATGATTGATAGAAAAGAATGTTAGATGATGAAAGAGATAAAAGCATTGACATGTTATTAACATAGTACTATAGTTGTATCTAAAAAAATTCATAAAATGTGTCCATCATCTTTATGCCAACTTGTTCATTTTTCCTTGAAAGAGAGAAACACCATCCTTATTGATAATGTTCACAAGGTAACTTTGCTCAATATGACTCGTGTGGATAGATGCTGATAAAAAAATGTGCATTGATTTAGGAAGTTTATTCATTTCTCTAAGCTATCAGTAGGAAAAAACCAGATCTTTTGTTTCTGGATACTTGTGTCACCCATACAAAGAGACTAGTTATTGATCAATAAGCTAAAGAAAACAATGTTGAGCTGGCTACCACAGTGCATCTATACGATGCATGTGCGAGATTGTGAACCTTTCACCAGTCAATTTGACTCTTTACTTCCGATCAATATGATAAAATAATTCACTTGTCTGTGGTTTCTTTTGTTATACTGTACTATTTTCTTGTGTGGTGAATGAAATAGTATCACATAAAGACAGCTGCATAAAATGTGAAAAGTGTGTTCGCTAGTTTAATGAGATTTTTCGTGGGATGAACGACAAAAATCAATTATTTTACTTGGGAAAATTGTAAATAGCATTTTTGAATTTGCTTATAACTGTAAATATTTTTGCTGTTTTCTTGCAAAATTAATATCCCTTATTTTTTTTCAAGTTTTGAAGGTAGCTTTGCTTCTCTAAAAATCGATAAATTTATAACTTCTCAGAAAAGGTATTTAAACAATAACATTTATTTAAAACTGTTTTCTCTGATTTTATAATTTACCTCAAATAGGCTTTAGTTTCTTATTTATTGTCTCAAAAAACACTTAATCTGTCTAGTATGTTTGAATAAATTAAGATTATTAAATTAAGTACAAGTAAGTGTGGGTTTGGATTTCGAATTAATCACTATTACACTATTAAAAAATCAGTATTTACCTTCGCATTTTAACATGAATGTTGTGGATGGAAGATTCTCGGTTTGGTTTAGTAGGTTTGTAATGAAATAAATTGGAAAAAGATGTTAACAAAATAAGTGCTAAATTTTATAGAATTATAATAATTAATTTACTTAATGAGAATGTAAAGTTATTTCGCAGTTATTATAAAGAAATAAAAATATATTTCAACGGAAAAATAAATTGATGTTACTTAACTGAAATATTTGAGTGAAAAACAGTATAATAAAAAAAATTAAACAATTTTATTTTCATAGTCTTATACAAAAAATAGAGAAAAAGTACAGAAATTGCTGAAAACTCGGCGTCGCCATTTTGTGACATATATCTGTTTTAACAATTCTGTGAATTAGAAAAAGTCGGTTTTGGAAATATATTTGTCTGTCTGCTAACAAAACGGCTAAAAAATAACACGTTCTAAGGGGTTTGAAAACAGTGAGTGGTATTTGTAATAAAAAGTTTTATTTAATTAAGTATAACCGAATTTCGGTTAGGAAAAGAAATCTATTTCATTGCATGTAAATAAATACGTTAATTTAGAAACTGAAAAAAGTCGAATACTGCAATTTAAGATAAACTAGTTTTCCCAGAGCTGAAGAACTTTATATCAAATTTTTGACCTTTCTTTTATGACTGCCAATCTATCTTTCTATATTTCTATTTCTTACATTTAAAGTCAAATGATAAGAAATATAATTAATTAATTAAATGAAATTTACTACTCTAATTTCACACAAAAGCTTTAGATCTGCATCAAAAGTTTCAACCAAACTAACTAAAGGTTATTAACAAAAACGCCTAAGTTTTTTTTTCAATTTCTATGGTTATTTTATATTCTTACCTAATTACATGTTTTAAAACTTTTAGTGGATGACACTTGATGTTAATACAGTTTTTTTAAAATATTAAATTAAACTAATTTTTTAAACTTTAAATAGCAGTTTATAATGATAATTAAAATGGACAGCTAGTTAGCTCATTCGGTAAAATGTTGGATTTAAGTTTTTTTCAAGTGAAGGTGAAGAACACAAGCTCAATTCTCGTGAAAATCAATAATTTTTTATAACTAATAATTTTTATTTTGAGGAGAATTATTTAATAAAATGTAACTAAAATAAAGAAAAA
Source organism: Argiope trifasciata (assembly GCA_026543055.1). Taxonomy (NCBI): domain Eukaryota; kingdom Metazoa; phylum Arthropoda; class Arachnida; order Araneae; family Araneidae; genus Argiope; species Argiope trifasciata. The sequence goes on along the minus strand of JAPMOQ010008526.1, from coordinate 2,734,030 downwards.
TCTTTGCTGACCTAAATAAAGTTCTAATCAAAATTTATATGATATATTACTTATTTAATATTGCACGACCACATTTAGCAGATAAGAATTTATATTTTAGTAGAAAATGAGGCAACAGTTGAAAGAGAACACTACATTGGCTAAATATGCTTGATCGAGTGCGTGGCAATTAATTAATTTCTTGAATTACACAAACACATGAATCAATACTTTATAATTATAAAGGAAACTTTATGAAAAGTAAGATAATAATAAAGAAAATTAAAAGATTAAATAAATGATAATATCAAATTGAGGTTTGTAAATTATTATATAGTACAGTTATATTTATCACTGAATTTTTGAATTCATTTGCATCAAAAATGTATCTTTGCAATAAATATTAGTTCAAATATTTTCAAAAATTCATGGCGATATTAAAATGATCTGTCTTCCAATTTTTTAAAATTTTTAATGAAGAATTTATCATAATTTTTTCAAACAAATTAGAATTAAAGCATGCTTTTTTCAATTGTCGTTGTTTTAATTATTTTAAGGGATTGAGTTTCATATCTCAAATAATAAAACCACCATTTGATTTTTTAAATTGAAACAAATATTTCACCAATATTTTCTTTTTAATCAGTGTGCCAATTATTATATTTATTAACGGTTAAACATATTAATTTACCATGTGTTCGTAGCATGCATTAATGTTATATCGCCTGCCTTTTTCTTAAAATAAGAATTTGTTGGATATGTGCAATAATATTTCACGATGAGAAAAAATATTATCGTAGTTTGTATAGGAATTAAAGCGATGGATAGTACGATTATTTTTCAATGCTTTTCTTGATATTCTTTTGTATTATAGTTAAATTTTAATAAAAATATATTGTAATGAATGTCTAATAGTTATTTCATTTAAGAAATTTTGTTACAAAAAGCAACTGGTTTTGTAAATTTAAAATTAAAAAACAAAACATTGAGAATCATTGTAAGACGCTAAAAAGCATTTTTAAATAATGGAATATTAAAATCGTGCTCTAATAAATAAGAAACAATTTCTTATTACTTCTATGAAAACTGTTTAAAGAGTATAAAATAGAAACTTTTATTGAAGGAAAATGTAAAGCAATCATAAAATGGCGCAAAACTATATTTTGAAAAATATTCAATAAAGTATATTTTTTTTAAATCGGAATTTTTAAAAAAGACGTATTGCATCGAATAATCTTCTTTGATGTATATAAAAAGTTCTGCTGATACGGAACATGGAACTAGTGAAGCAGTTTTTATTCAAACTATATTTTACTATTTCAACAATAAAAGGTATGCCTGATATTAAAATAGCTATCTTTTTCTTCAACAGGTAATGTCATTTCTTGTTTTTGCTCTTCATATTTAGCCAATTCATTCATAATAACGCCTAACTAAAATAATCATCTTCACATGATTGAATACTGCAGATTTTGTATTCAATCCTTTGAAACGTCAAATACAATGTAAAGAGATATTTGATTATCTTTTTTCATAGCGTGTCAAAAAAATTCTTAAAAAACGCAAAAAGAAAAAAAACACACATATATTTTAGTGAAACGAAGTACACTTTCTTACTACACACACGTTATTGATCTATAACAAGTCCGATAAAGATCGCATTTGATATCTGTAATCCATTTTTTTAAAATGAAGCAACTTCAAAATGTGGTCCAGTTCGAATGTGAATTTCATCACTTTGACAAATGATAAGATTTGTTCACTTAACCTGTGGCATAATTTGTTAAGGAATGTTAAATTCAACGTTTAGTAATCAAATTTTTCTTGGAATCATTGCGTTTTAATTTATATGATTCAGAAAATATTTAATCATATTTAAAGATAAAATAACGCAATAATTCATTGCAGTTTCAGTATTCCATTGATAAATGCATATGAATCGGCATCATCTTTTATTCTATTGGGTTGGAGGGAAAGTTCTGTCGTATTTTAAAGAAAATGTTTGAATTCATTTATAAAAATATGTGTTAAATATTAATCAATTATATATGCTCCGTTATTTGTTACAACCTGTTTCCATCTTCCAGGTAACCTGTAAATTCCTGTTTTGTAGTTCTCATCCTTGGAGTTAAAATAGTCAGCAACTGCCTTAGAAACACTTTCAAAAGACTTGAATTTTTTTCCCATTAGATAATTTTGCAGAGATCTGAACAGGTAATAATCAGAGGGTGCAATGTCAGGTGAATATGATGGGTGACTAAGGATTTCCCATCCTAACGCATTCAGCTTTTGTAGTGTCACCATTGCAGTATGCGGGCGAGCATTATCGTGGTGGAACACTATTCCTTTTCTGGACGCTAATGCTGGCCTTTTTTCTTTGATAGCTGCATTCAATTTATCCAGCTGATTGCAGTACAGATCCGCGGTGATGTTTTTTCCCTGTTTCAGCAACTCGTAATACACTGGACCTTTCCTGTCCCACCACAAACAAAGCAGTACTTTTCGTTGATGGATGGTTTTGGCACTGTTGCTGATGATGTTCCTGGTTTGCAGTAAGATTTTTTTATTTTAATATTCTCGTAAAGAATCCACTTTTCATCTCCAGTAACCAGCCTGTCCAAAAACGGCTCCACATTGTGTCTAATCAGATGGGATGAACATATTCTTACACGATCAGACAAATTCTTTTCCGTTAATTCATGTGGAACCCAAACACTTTGCTTTAACACAAACCCAAGAGATTTAATGTGATCTCCAACAGTTGTATGATGAATGCCAAACTCTTCTGCAATTTCTCGACTTGTTAAACGTGGATTATTTTCCAACATGGATCGCAAAACATCATTATTGATCTTGGATGGTCGTCCAGATCGAACACTTTCTTTGAGGCTCAGGTCCCCGGAACGAAGTTTGCTAAACCATCTTTGACAAGTACGAACATTTACAATATCTTTTCCAAATACCGCACATAAATGTTTACATGCAACAGATGCGTTGTTTCCTTTTTGGAATTCATATAAAATGCAATGTCGTAAATGCACTTTATCTACCGACATGTCTTTCCCTTTAAATATTACAAGTAAATGATGAACGGTAAAAAAGAGCACCTTTTATATTATATAGCAGCTAAAAAAACAAAAAAATCCGATTGACTCACTAAGCAGATGTTTTTTTATTTATTTACAATTTCAGTTCAGTTATATTAACGTCCCATTTAAAGCAACACGAGGGCTATTTGGGGACGGACCTCGTAATTTTGAACCACGGTCAGATGACGAGGACGACAACTGAAGTGGCACCCCCCTCTCCACACCACACCACACCAGCGGGAGGACTTCGGCCTGACAGATTTAACGTGCAAGAGACCCCCTCACACGACGGATCTTCGGTGGAATCGAGTCTCGAACCTGAAACCCTCCGGTTCCGAA
>JAPMOQ010008526.1:2630280-2730223 GCA_026543055.1 Argiope trifasciata | reverse complement strand
AATAAAACTATTTGTTGCTTTTATAAAAGAAATTTTGTTATTACAAATTGTTTTAATTTTATTAAATTGTGAGAAAAGTACATTTTTGAAAATTTTAGAGTTAAGATTAGAGTGATAATTACAGAGTTTAATTATATTGAATTTGAATTCGTCTCTTTTATCATAAATACCGACTATTGTTTTTTCATTATCAATTTTGATCCTTAGATCCAGATAAGTAGCTTCAAGATTATCACTATTTGTTTCTTTTAAAGTTAATTCTTTAGGATAGCAGTTAGTAACAATATTGGTATTATCCAAGTTAATCAAAATTAAATCATCAACAAATCGCCAACCGCTTATTAAGTAATTATTAATTATTTTTTTCTCGTAGTAATGAAGGAAAATGTTAGCTAAAGCACTTGAAAAAGCTGTACCCATTGGGATACCTTTAACCTGTTTATAAAAATCAATACCATTAAATATATAATTTTCGGTAATATTAAAATTGCATAAAGCCAGCCAGTCATTTTTATTAATTACATTTTCATTTAAATATTCATAATATATATGAGTACAGACATTTAATAATTTCTCATGGGGCAGGTTGGTGTATAAATTTTCAAAGTCAAAAGTATTAATTTTATAAATTTTGTTATCTTTTAAGAAATCCAAAATCTTTTTGTTATTATTAATGACAAAACAATCTTCTTCTTCAATTTTATTTAAGACAATTTTTTGGAATTTGAAAAATTGCTTCCCCATGTAGTAATTATAACTGCCTGTACTACAGGTAACAAATCTAAATTTAATTGGTTTTTTGTGAAATTTAACAGTGGGGAACAAATAAGGATACTTCAGAGAGCATGTTTTAATTTTAATTTTTTTAGCGAAAGCTAACAATCTTTTGTCTAGTTCTTTTTTATTAGAATTAACCAAATTATAGGTAGAATTGGAATTATATTCACTAATTAAAAGTTCTTTATAATAGTGCTTACACATAATACAGAAATTGTTAGATGATTTGTCTATAACTGTTATAATAAATTTTTCTTTTAAATTTTTTATTTCTTTTTTTATTGATTTTGTAGCATAAAATCCCCGTTCTTTTATTCTAATTTTACTCATATTATACTTAGTTTTAATTTCTCCTAAGACCCTAATTTTCCATTCATTAAATCCCTCTGGAGGCCAATTATATTTTCGAGAAATTTTATTTTCGAGAAATTTTAGATATAAAAATGTCTAAATCGCGCCCAATAGAAATCAACACTTTTTTATTGTTTAATCTTTCTCTAAGTCTAAATTTAGTTCCCTTTTCCATAAGATCCCTTAATGGGCTAGAATCTATAATTTTTAAATCACCTGTTACTACATGCCCTTTCTCCGTATCTACATAGTCCTTATAGATTTCTTTATCACAATGACAGTCTATTTTGTTTATTTTATTTAAATTTTTGCTATAGAAATTGTAGTTACAAATATTTTTCTTTAAAGTTGCTGCATAGCTGAATGCAATTGAAACTATTGTATTCTTTATAGGAAAGAAATTTTTGTTAATCTGCAAAATTTTGGGTAATTTTAGTTTTTCATAGTCAATGTCTAAAAACCTTATAACACAGAATTCTTTGTTTAAATTATTAACATTATTTATTAATAAATCGGTTTTTTCAATATTAAGCTTAAATTTAATAAGATCTAGAATAACACATTTGGTGTAAAAATTTTTGAATTTTAAATCAGCTAGTTTATTATTTATTAACCATTTAATTTTACTTTTTCTAAGACCAAAAATATATTTCCTAATTTTGTAAATGTTTTCACCATTATAATCCATATTACAATAATTCAACAGTTCCTCAAAAATTATTTGAAAATTACCCCCTTTACCTTTACCTCTTTTAAATCTCTTATTACCGTTTTCTGTTCTCAAAAAATCTTTAAAAATATTGAATTTGCTATAGATACATGAGTTGTTTATATCCCCATAACCTTCGCCATTTAATTTGCTGTTCAAACCATAAGGAAATAAAGTTTTTAAATTACAAATGTAAATATTTTCAAGGTCCAGTCTTTTGTTTAAGTCATTAATATTGTCTTCTAGAATATAGATGTTAATATTATTAAAATTATGGCATTGAAAGTGTTCTAGTTCAAATTCAGAATTCTTATTTTTTATAAAGTTTTTAATATCAGATCTATGGTTATTAATTCTTAGATTAAGTTCGGTGCTAGTTTGACCTATGTAATTTAAATTACATTCAATACAATTTATAATATAAATTAGGTTTTTGTTTTTACAAAAAATTTGTAAGTTTGTGTTTTCATTATTAATTTGTTCCTTGCCTGCTAGCGGACAGGTCCTGCACCTCTTATTTTCACATAAACGATATTTTTTTATATTTTTATCTTTTTTATAACTAAACAGTTGAGTCGGTAGCTTTTTATCCATTGATTCTCCCGACACAAAACTATCCACAGTGCCCCTTGGTAGAGCGCGCGACGGGCCATGCGCTATGTTACTCTTTTTATAAGCTTCCTGCATAATTTTATTCATTTGATATAATTAAGTATATCTCCCCAACCCCCAAAAATCAAGGAACCCTCGTAGAAGTAAACCAGAAGAATAATCCCTCAAACATAGATTTAGGAAAAATGTTTTAATTTTAGAAATTATTTTTAATAAAATAGAAATTATTTTTAATTAAATAGAAATATTATGGTTTAAGAAATTATTTGAAAATTGCAGTTAGAAGAAAAGCGCGAATGCTGCTTAATTCCAGCTGAAGTACAATCATAAAATTATTAAAACAATCAAAATCCATTTCATGATCAACAAAATTAAAATGAAACCAACTAGGTCGAAAACGAAATTAAAACTCAATTCAAAATTACACGCAAAAGTTCACAAAATGAAAGGTAAATGAATAAGAACCAAATAATGAAAAGTAAATGAATAAGAACCCAATAATGAAATAAACCTACAATACCATATTCAAAGAGTATTTAAACGAAACAGAAGTAACAACGGCAACGAAACCAAACCGGAACCGGAACTAAAAATCATTACTGATTAAACAAGTTATAAGAATTAAAAGTTTTTAAATCAATCATTGTATTTAGAGAGCGCAAATGCAGCTACAACTAAAATGCAAATGAATATAAATTAATTAACAAAATAAGACAACCTAATCAAAATAATCAATAGAAAAATCATTAGAAAAAAATAGCCAATAAAAAAATAGTCAATAAAAAAGGAATCCGGCCTGAAAACTTCATCAGGAGCCACTTTCAAGCTAGGATTCTAAAACAGGGAATTTTTTTCTGTGAGGCGTCGATGGACAATGGCCGAAAGTACTGACGCCTCGTGGCCCGAAAAATCCCCCGAAGATGAAAGCAAAAGAGACATACCAATTCCAACAGTAAAAGACAAAAAACAAATCAAAACATCAACAAATGAAACAAATATATATACAAAAGGTAAAACCATATAAGAAAGATCATAATTAATGACAAAATTAAGAAAAATCAGTTCCCTGACCTGTTCGCTAGTATCCGCCATTCTTTAACAAAAAACAACAACACCGTGCAACTAAACATAAATGTGATTTTTTAGCGCCATCTATTTCACTAATATTTCATTATTTCTTTTTTTATTAAAATATTGATATTACAGTAGTTTTTGGGAAAATCATTATTGTTTAAATTTTTAATAAAACTATTTGTTGCTTTTATAAAAGAAATTTTGTTATTACAAAAACTAGTTCCCGGATACTAGTTCTGATTCAGATGTGGTTGTTGTTCTTCTTGTGTGCTGTTTATGAATGACTTCCAACCCAGTAAAAAGGGTTTGTGCAAGCGAATCTGTGGCATGATCCCTGTAAAAATGGCTGTGACACATGAATAGCTAAGATGTACTTTTAATCCTATGTGGTGCTACTGAAAAAAGAAACGCTCTCTAGGCTTAATATAGCAGACTTCGTTAGCGCTTTGACAATCACATGTGTCATAAGAAAAAAAAACTTCTCATTATTATTTTGAAAATAAATCCTATTCTATTTCACCAGAAAACCTGAATGGTATATTTCCTTTTTATTAAAAAATCACGTCATCTAAGATACTATTTAATTAGTAATTTCAATTTTAATTCTAACTGTGCTTTCTGTATATTTTATTTTAGACATGGCAAAAGATATTATATATATATATTTATATATATATATATTCAATTTCTTTTACTTTAACCCTAAAAAGTTTTATTCTAACAGAGCATTTATCCTGTAAGAATTCAATAGATGGTTAGAATAACAGTTAATTATTTGCATAATTAAGTATACATTTCATATGAATCCTAAATTTACGCGAAAAAGTATTTTAATATTTAAATATGGATACAAACTCTTGCATAAAAAGATGATTTATACATTTCATCTACGTAATTTTATCTAAGACAATAATCCTTTACACTTTATATTTGCTGTTAGTTACCGCATGACGAAAATTGCTCTAGTACGTTTTTAACGGAATATATCCCTTGAAATTAAAAGAGCATCTGTAGACAAGCAATATAGATTTGAAACATATGTATTAAGTCAATTTAAAACATGTAATCAAATTGACTTGTTTACTAAATTACTCTGTAACTAATTCATTTATGTAAAATATAATCTCTATAGTGAAATGTTATCATTTAATCATAGGAAAAATGTAATCCATTGACAGAATTAAAACTATTAGTTTTCAAAAGGTAATAAGAAATCGGTCAAATTTCTAATTAAAAAGGGCTTGCTTTTCAATATTTTAATTTTAGATTTTTAATCCATTTTCATACCTACAAAGACAATACATTTAAGAATTTTAAAAGTTCATAAGAAGTTTGTATTCTCAAAATACTACTATGTTCAAAATTTTATTATAGGGAATGAATATAGATAATTGTTTCTTCAAAATAATCATTTTACGAAAATAAGCATTTTACTGACTTTTGCATTCAAAGATGCAAATGTTGGTGATGCTTCCTTTTCTACTGAGAAAAGTAGAAAAATTCTTTAAATTTCGAAAATTTTCGCATATTTCAAGAAATTTTTAATATATTACTACATTAAAAAGGACCCTCGTCTACTAACACAAGATCAGTAAATGAGTATATATTTGTGTATTGTTCTTTACAATTTAAAAACTGCTATCTAAAAAATACGACTGTGAGTGCTCTGTTCATTTAAAATATTTGTATAATATATTAAAAGTTCTAATTTCAAATATCCATGCCACCAAGTAACTTCACTCAGAAAAAAATTTATTTCTAATTATAAATTTACAAATGCTCCAAAATTTTATTTATCATTTTGTTAAGAAATACTCTGAGGAATGAAATATTAATGTTCATAATTTAAATAATAGCTTTAATTATAAAATATTTGTAGACAAAATATATAGTTTTTTATCAAGATGCTGTAATTGTATCAATAAAATGCATTGCAAGCCACAATATACATAATAATACGCGCATTTAAATTTTCCCTCAAAATTGTTTCATTAAACCTCTAATATGACAATATTTTGGTCAAATATATCTTTCTTTGTGTGAATTCGTTTTCACACGATTAAAGATAAACAGAATTAGCTGGTGAAATTTTTTAAGAAGAAATGAATGACCAAAACCTTACAGATTGAAGGATACTTAAAAATTGAACAGCTTTGAAAAAACATTATCTCCATCTTCAATAAATACTCTAATTTGTATATACGATCTCAATCCAAAATTTACCATTTCTGTAATAATTTGCTATACATGTTTTGAAAGTTCTCGTCTATAATATTGGGAAAAAACTCTGTAGTAACAATAAGTACCATTCACTACAAGTTAAAAAATGCCTTTGAATGGGTAAATAAACAGTATTTTCTTTACGATTGAAAATTTGAAACTAAGCTTTAAAAACTGACCGGCACTTTACAGGAAAATATAAAACATTATATTGTCATTTAAAGAGGTCTTAGAACTTAACATTTACAATCAAGAAAACACATTTAATTCAAGGAAAGCATGTTTTCGTATTATTTTGGATTAAAAAAACGGTATATTACAATGATTCGAGCTACAGTAGATGCAAATTTCGAAATGAAAAGGAATGCAGCTGAATATTTTCTTTAAAGCAGGCGTGAAGGTGATAAAAGAAGAAACGAACATTGAATTCTTTCACAAAGCAATACTTCTATAATGCAATTCGAACGCTAATGAGGAAAGTCATTTAGTTGTTTTAAACTAAGCAATGAAATTCTAATTAGAGATAAATCCAAAAATAGTAATTAAAGAAAACAGAAGTGCAAACATTAGTCTCTAATGAAAGTAGTTAGACTCACATATGAAAGAAAACACAATACTAAGCTAAGCTCATCAGTTGAATTCATTTATCTAAAAGTTCTTTCAAGATGGACACTTTCACAGTTTCAGAATATTTAAATTTTTACAGTTATAATTATGTTTGCTGAATTCATGTTTACTCAGGGTCAACTTTCTTAAGCACACTAAGTAAATTTGCTTTCATGTCATTAGTTTAATTACTTTATATTAAAGTGAACCAATTCATAGATTTTTGAAATAATTCGAAATATTTTTTTTCGGAATTTATGACATAATTTCCAGTTCAGCTCTTTTATGAGGATATTTTGTTCAATGAACTATTGTGGATATGGATAAATAATTTATAAATTTATTCTGATATTAAATCTTTTCATTTTTTTAAATGTCATTACTTTATTGCAGCTACTTATTGAAAATGAGAAATTGTAAGAAAGGAATGCAGGTATTAAATAAAAATTGTTGTTGAAATGTCTAAATTATTTTCACTTTCAAAAAATTATGCCTTACCTTATTTTTATCAATATCATGCTACACTATATTAGGCAAGAACACATAAATCTATGTACTGAATAAGATATAATGCATAGATATACTTTTAAATATTTTCATTCAAGATAAAATATCGAATTTAAAAACGGTTAAAAATAATGTTTTTCTAAAAATAGCCATTACTTTAATAATTCCTGTTTTTTAAAATTATTTCTCTTATCGCATATCAATTTTAGAGTGACTTTAATAATACGAATTGATAAATTAACTTCTAAAATAAAATAAGGAATCCTGAATAAAATTTTAGTTTATTTTATATAATATTTTGATTCATATAATTTTTATTTAGTATGAAAATTTTATATAATTTTTAATTATATTTTATGTAATATTTTTACGTATTTTTGATATTTGGATTATAAATCTTTATCTCATTATTGAAAATAAAGATAAATAAAAAAAACGATATTCGTTAAAATTAATAGAAGAATGTTTTTTAGTTCTAAAGTTTCCATGATTTTATCCCTTTTCCTCTAAGGATTGCGCTGTATTCCTTTCTCTTTTCTTATAAATTATAATCATTTTCTTTGTTTATTATTTCCAGTATTGTTAGGAGGGTTTCCTTTACAAAAATTTACATATGGAACCTTAAAAAAAACTTCCCCTTAATGAACTTGTTAGTTTATAGTCTTGTTAATGTAATCAAATTAGTTAAACTGATATGATTTAACAAAACATTTCAATCCCTGCTTATCTCATTAGTGGCAAGCACCATTATACATCATCAATCGCAGGCAATATGGGGGAGACGTATAGTCCAATAAAATTTCTTAGTTCATTTAACATATACCTAAGTTTCATAATAGTCGTACCGTCGTTAGCATATCAATTGTAACATAAAAATATTGTATTCTGTCCTTTTGTTTAATGATTAAAATTGATGAATATAGAATGTAGAAAGGGTATTTAAAAATCTGCATGTTATTCAATATTCAAAATCATTGATAACCAATGGCTGAATAGACGAATATTAATACGTGATAAAGAATTTTATGCCCTCGCGCATCACGTCTAAAATAAGTAATGATCAAAAGTAAAACAAACTCAATAAAGATAATGTAAATTAGACAAAATAAACTCCATTAAGAGCAGTCAAAGCACACATCTTTTAGTAGGTGCGTCTTGTCATTGGCGGTGATGACATCACTGTTTTTTAAGTCTCATCATATCTAGCCAACTACCTGTTTTTGTACCTTTAGGGGTAGCCTATAAAATGATTACGTAAACAATAATTTTTCATATGCCAGCTGAAGGTGGAAGTCTAAGGATTAAAAAAGAACTTTGATTGGATTAGGAGGGCAGAAACATACTTAACTGATAAATGAGAATCCTGTAAAACATTCCCACCCCGTAGATAAAAATTAATGACATACAATTTAAATAATGAAACCACTAAAACAACTAATATTTAAAAGGAATAAAAATGTTTTTATGCAGAATTAATAAATTAAGTAAATTCATAAATTTTAAACCAGTAAAAAAAGGGTATGATACTTTTGCTTTTTAAACGCTTTCTTAGTTTATTTCTATTACTTGTATGTAATTATTTGAAAATATGACCGGAGTTTATAAATAGAATAATCTTTGCATCAGAAAGTCTTTTAAATTTGAACTGATGAGAGCATACTGCACTTCAGTAATATTTCTCAAGAGAATTTATAATAATATACCATATCAAAGTAATTTTCTCTTCAAATAATTAGATCAGCCTCAGTAAAGGAAAAAAAGTTACTGTTTGTTTTCTTGCTTTCAAAAAAGTTTAAAACCTATGAAAACGAGAATTTAAAAAGAGCCAATTTAATTAAATTTGTGGATTGTCGAAAATATTAATAAATTTCTAAACTAGTGTGAACTGGATTATCAAACAAGTATTTTAAATATTTTTCAGATTGACTTTTAATAGATTGTTATAATTTCTTTTGATACTGAAAAGATTGCTTTCTAATAGCTTAAGCGCAACTTTTACAATTAAAAACAATGTTTCCGTTGAAGCTGAAATAACATTGCGAGAGCGATTTTATTCTATGAACATACACAGTGAGAGCTTAATTAGAGTACATCGGGATTTTAATAATAAAATTATTTTTCACATATTGTAATTACTTTTAAAAGTTCCATCCATAGGGAAATGGACACTTTTAAACAATTAAAAATGCTTATTATGTTTCACTTGTAGAAAAAAATTACAATTTTAATTATCTTTGTTCTGATTGCTTTTTTTACGACTATAACTTTTTTCCTCCACATGTATTTCTGAGTAAAAATAAAATTAAGTGTGAATATAGTAATAGATATTTGTTTAAATGTATTGATTGTTATTTATGATAAAATTATCGATCATCGCAATTCAGTTGCATGTATAATCGAAAGGGTTTGAGTTTGAGTTTGAGCCTGGTTCTAAAACTATTTCTGATTGTGCAGCGTCAACCACAAGGTATATGCAAAAGTCGTATGGTCACGTTTTAAAGGGTTAATCAAGATCTCTGCTCGAATATTCTATCCAAGATTAAAAAACACATGAATAAATAAACTTATATAGATTTACAGCATTAAAAGAAAATGAAAAAAAAAATACTTAAATGAGAAAGAAACCAATCATTTTTTAAAAAGCAGAAAGTTGAGGATGAGGCAATTAATGAAGGATGTCTTTTAAAATAAAATGAGATGAATGAAAACTTTGAATTCGCTGAGAATCAAAAAATAGGCACTCTATATGCAATCGAAAGGGTTCCTTCTATTAATAACAGTTCAGCTGCAAATAGTATAATTAATCTGAAAAAAATATAATTCACAATTTACTGAAAGGTAATGGGATTCCCCATAGAAAACAGCTAATCAATTTAAAATAATTATTAAGGCGTGATTAATAGTAGCTGAATTAAATAGACAGCGCCAACTACTTGATAATAAATTTTTTATTAAAATTAATGCAAAACGTATATATAAAAACCAATATTTAAAGTGTATTTGTAAAGAAATACTCAAAATAAGCTGTCATATTGGAAGGAATAATGGAGCTTTGTATCGCAGCGCGACACTCTCAATCATTTCTTCTTAGAATGCATAACAAACTTTATTGAGGTTTTAAGTGTTGAATGTCATCTATGTAGTGACAGGAAAATGAAATATTTAATGACACAAGAAGTATCATATGCGTAGTTACAGTACAAATAAAAAATATATGCACAGATTATATATAATGGAAATATGTATGGAGACAAGGATTTTAAACCGTTATGGTAACTGCAAGTACTTTCAGTATATTCAGCTGTAGCGAGGTTCAAATATACTGTTTATAAATTCACTTTCGAATATTTGGCATCCAAAATTATTCTTTATATTGTTTTTCTTCCATAACAGATTTTCAAATTATATGTGAAATTATAATTGGAATGATCGATTTCATTATAAATAGCGATATTTCATTTATAATTGAGGATAGATGTATTTAGCCTCAAGTCCTTTTAGTTACACATAGACAGTATTACATTTCAGCAAAACTCTACATCAGTGATTATTAATATAGTGCAGCTCTGATTTTCCATTAGTAGTTAGTCAGTCTAATAGAGTTACTAAATATAGAAGTTCTTTTAATAAGGTCACTTCATTTATTACTCTGAAATAACTGGAGGCAGGCACTGAAACTCGATTTCACTAAAGGCACTTTTCGCTGCCAGACGCTATTAGCGAGTAAACTTATAATTTTATTGAGTTGTTCTTCAGTATCTTTCAAGGAAGTGCGACAACTGAATGTTTATATGATACATTCATTTGAATTATTAAAATGCATGGTTACTAATTAGACGAGGATTTCCAAAACAGTTCATTTACAATGCTGTTGCTTGGTAAACATTAAATCATAAATAAGTCCTATGATTTAATTTCTTTTTTCAGAATATAATAATTTTAGGTTGATAAAATGGATTGGGTTTTAGTTTATAAGTATTTAACTACGCTGAAGAAAAGCGTACTTTCGTATTTCGGGCCATATGTGGAATTTATCCATATGAGCATTTTATTGATAATATATTTTAATTAATGAAATAATTAAATCATACTAAATTTGTCTGTAAGCTGATAAAATGGATTGGTGTTTTAGTTTATAAATATGTAACAATGCTGAAGAATTACGTAGTTTCATATTTTGAACAAAATGTAGAACCTACCCATATGAGCGTTTTATCGATAATATATTTTAATTTATGAAATAATAAATCACACTATTTCTTAATCATTTTGCGTCGTTGTTATAGAATCTGCTTTGATAAAAACAGTTTAAAAGTTATGCTTATTTGGCTTCGATAAACAAAAGTAAATTTAAAACAAAATCTGTAATAGTTACAAATTCTTTATGCAACTGAGATTGCTAAAGCGGACATGTGTTCATGATCATACTTGTAAAAATATTTATATTTGGAATACTAAATCATAAATAAAAATGTTTTTGAAGACATATGTCTTCCATATGTAGAATAGTAAATAATTGATCTGTATTTCTAATTTTCTTTAAACTCTATGATCTTCATGAAGTTAGTTTTTAACAAAACCTAGTTCTATATGGATTTATATAAGAATTTGTATTAACATTAATAGTGTAGAAATACATTTAATATTTGAACTATTTATAAAAATGTGTGAAGAAAAACTTATGAAAGACTTACGAAAAACTTCATGAGTATTCTCCAAAAACTTATGAAATTCTACAAAATAAGCTTCAATGCTACTATGTAAAAATACAATAAATATAAATATTCATTACCTAATAATTGACTATGATTTAAGTGTATTTGCAGAAATAGTCAAGAATATATCAAAAATGATGATTAGTTTGGAAAAAAGGAGCAGTTGTTTCCATTTTTTTTTCTTTTCATTCGGAAATGAATGGGTATAAAAAGTGATGATTTAGACTTATAGCAATTTATCAAGGTGGAAAATGCCCGATTTTTTTCAAAACAGTTTTAATTGGTGTTAATACCAAACACCGAGGTCAGCAGCATAAACTTCCTCAATACTATTAATGTTCAGGTGAAATCAATATATTTAACAATATTTTATGGGAATTTTCCTAAAGAGATATATTTTATGCTGATTTTGCGTCATATATATTTATTTTAATACCTTAAATTTTTTCAATTTTGTAGTATGAAAAACATTTTTGATGACTATGATATTACTGGAACTGCACTGATGAATAAAAAATACCAACGTTAAGAGAGAATTGCATTAGATAATCAAAATTTTGCAGGCTTGTTTAAATATCTAAACGATGACATAGATTCAAATTTCGAGCTTGAAAATTAATTGTCTAACTAGTAGCGCCACTCAGAACTTGCTAATGAGGTTGGCTTTAAATGCGTGTTGTAAAGTTCCTGAGCGTTATTTACCTTTAAAATTTGACATTATTGACTTATTGTCAACTAAGAATGCCTTTAAAAAGAAGCCGTTATCGAGAACTCACCGATTTTGAAAAAAGTCTTGTAATAGAACTATGAGAAAGGGGCTTTTCTTCTCGCGAAATTGTAAAAAGATTTGAACGAAATGTATCCACTGTGCCTGATTGTTCGGAGCAGTGGTGAAAGGATGGTATTGTTTCAAGAAAACAGGGTCTGGACAGCTTATACTTAAATTAACCTGTGATCTTGGAAATTTAAGCTAGAGAAAACCATCATATTCGGTGCATGGCTGTATCGCATCTTACTACATCTTCGTCAGAAATTCGAGCTACAGTTGGTAACACAGTAATGAACAAACTGTTAGAAATCGGCTACTTCAAGGGCAGATTGGAGCCAGGTTCAGGTAGCACATATTTCAATGATTCCAAGCCATTAACATTTGCGACACCAGTGGTTGCAAGCCAGAGCTCATTGGAGGACGAAGTGCAGATTTGTTGTGTTTTCTGATGAAAGCAAGTTATGTTTTGGTGCCAGTGATGGCAGTGTGTCTGACAGAAGGAGGACATCGGAAAGCTGGCAACGAATTTGTCTGCGACTTCTGGAGTTATGGTAGTGGTGTAATTTATTCTGACGGCTGGAGCACTCTCTGTGGTTATCCGAAACATCCTGACTGCAAATTTGTCCATCAGTCCAGTAATTTAACCTGTAGTGCTCCATACATAAACAATCAATCATCATTCAAGGGGAAGTTTCCAGCAATATAATGCTTGCCTTTACACCGCTGCTGTAACACAACTTGATTTACAAAATGTCAATATGTTACCTTGGCTTTTCGAGACTGTCAGATCTGTCTTTAACTGAGCATGTATCATTGGATCGTCCAGCATCCAGGGTCTTCCAGAGCTTTAACGTCCCAATATTGACAGAACAAAAATAACAAGCTCAGAATTCCACATCACAAAGGGACATTATGAACATATATGGAACAATATATGCATGTACGGCAATACTTGCAATCGAAATTTTGGAGGATACACAGGCTATAAATGTAACAGAATTTATCACTAGAAATGCAATTTCCTGTGCTTAAATTAACCTGTTGTTTGGAAAATCAAACATGTTCACAAGACAAATGCATTGTCCAAATTTTATTATAGTAATTTTTTCTTGGTGTTGCCATTTTTTTCATAAATGTATTTACTATGTGTGTCCAAATATATATTTTTATTTCGCTTAATATCTATTCTTAGTTCTGAGAAATTAGTAGTCAGAAATCAATTGCTAAATTAATTCAACTATTCAAAGAACGAGGAAGTAATCAATTTACTATTGATAACTTTAAAAAGATTATAACCAATTTTAGTTTATATTCTATCTATAATTGGAAATTCATTTCAACATATTTCTGCCATGATACTTTAATTCGTTCTCATATTAATCAATTAGAATACTATTCAAACAGTTAAACCTGCATTACTCGACTTAAGTAGTAATCTGTCTATGCTCTAGTAAAATTCTGAATATTTCATAAAGGTGGAGTCTATCAATCTAAAACTACTAGAATTATACTTCATTCAAACTCTTTTAAATTGGAATTCATGCATTGCATTTGGTCGAATAATTATATGAATATTATTTTGGAACAATAAATATATATCCTTCGGTAAATTAATAATTCAATACTACAGGAAAATACCAAACATTAACAATATATTGAATGTAAGTAAATTCCCGAAATAATAATTAATTTGTCTAACTACTGGTAAATATTAGATTTTCAGTCCAAATTGAAGCCTATTCACTTAAGCATTTAAACAATGAATTCAGACACATATTTTTTAATTCAAACATTCACTGTATATTGAAAATACAGGTAAAAATTCGATGTTTATATAAAATAAAAAATGTTACGTAACAGGGGGGAAAATTGAAATTTGCCCTACAAATTAACTAAATACAGGGTGTTTATAGCTAACTTTTTCTTATAAACTGCATCATACGACACAAACAGGCAAACAGATTGCATCGGAATTTGGTATATAAGTTATATATGAAATACACCCTCAGAATTTCAAAAAATATGTTTTAGTTGCAAAATGCTTCCAGAGGGAGCAGTTTGAGGAGAAAAATTAACACAAGAAGCGACCAAAACATAGTACAGAAACCATATTAAAATTTATGGACTAATTTCTGTTCACCTTATCATCGAATCACATTAAACAAAGATGATAAAAAAATATCCATACACTACGGAAACAATGTAAAAGTATCATCCTACTATGGAACCAGTGGAAAAATAACAGTTCATTTCGCAGGAAAAAGAACATATTGTACAAAATGTTGTACAATTGAAGTTGCTAATCGTGTCCGAGATGATGAAGGGAAAGGCACACCATGTGAACACCCTCATGCTTCGCGCATGAAGCGTTATGGTATGTATTTATGCCATCCAACATTACAAGATACCGTCATCATTGCAGCCGGAAACAACAACATTAAACAGGGCAACGAATGTCATCACTTCTTACACTAACTTGTTTTCATAAAGCTTCCTCTTATTTGCAAGAATATAAATTTCAACATTTTTTTTTGTCCTAGAATTGACAGCTTTTCCCAATTTTACTCTTTATTATTCATAATTCTTGTTTGGGATTGTTAATATAGTTTCTATATTCAGTTTTCATCATATATTGTGTAAAATTTGATGTCTTTTCATAATAAGTGCATTCTGATGGACGGTTGTGACTTTTTTTCTTTTTCGAAAATACAATAATGTTTTTCGTACATAGTACATACACCAAAATTCGTGCTAATATGTTCATCCATTTGCGGTGTATGATGTTGTTTATTGGATAATTTAATTATAACGGCCCTACACTTTTTTATGCTGAATTTCGTAAACTTTTACCAGTGGCCTTTAATCTTTGTTAGTAATTCTCCTATTTTACATTAAAATTGTTGTTAATAGAATGGATTTAAATGTAAAATTAATATATAAAATATAAGATAAATTCGTAATCAAAACTATTGTTTCTAAAATTTACAGTATTATCATTTTTCCAAATTTTGAGATTATCTTGGCATTTCGGATATTTCCACTTTCAGATATTTTCTCTACAATGACCCCAGATGAAAAGTAACAGGATTGTAGCATTACGTCAACCAAATGTCATGTTTGGTTTACAATTATATAAATCACTTTAGTTGTAAAATGAAAGTGTCGTATCTAGGCGTCATCCTTTATTTTTGGCTTTTTCAAATAGTGGTATGAAAGTTTTCTTTTATGAAAACAATTTTATGACAGGACGCAACTTTTAATCAATCTGTAAATAAAGAGTTTAAGATAATACAAATTTTAAAAAAATTAATCAGCATATACGTTTAAAAAATTATTTAGGATAGATGGTTATCATATTTTTGATTAAGTAATGTCAATACCCTTGACAATTTAAGAAATATTTTCAAATTTAAAATTATTATTCTCAAAAATTTTGTTTTAAAATATTTGGCAGTGCCAGTATTTTAGAATACGAGTAAGTAGTCACATGAACAGTTTTTGTTTATATGCTTGATTTAAGATTAAAAAAATAAAAATGTATTCGAAATAGATTTATTTTCCACATAATCCATGGGAAATGCAGCAACAGCCGAAATAATTTTCCTTCTAAATGTTTACAAAAGATAAGGAATTATATGTATTATCTGTAAATGTATGTATTATTAGTGTATTATCGGTAATTAATTCAAAGAGTAGTAAAGTATCTCAATACAGTTTACTAAAATATTATATTTTTTTAACGTCGATAAAATTCAAATTTGTATGATTCGCACTTTATTATAATCAACCCTTTAACAAATGCTCTACAGTTCTTATTTTGATTCCTTTGTGAGTGTCCAAAAACCTAACATATTACTAATTTACAGTTAAGAAATTAAAATAAATAATTATTTTTTAACTAAGATAGAAAAATATTAATTTAAAAATGTTATACAGAAATTCATATATGATATTCTAATATCGTTGGCTACCTTGATATTTTTAGCAATCTAAAATACATTCATTTTAGATTGATAGTGTAATATGTTGTAAACTCTTTTAAATTATTACGTTTTATTTATTTATTTTCCCTAAAAGAAATTATTTAAAAACTATAGGAAAGTTAATACTTTTAATAATCTGGATAAATCAGTATGTCTTAAAAAGCTAAAGGTAAGTTTTCTGAAGATTCTTTTGGAATTTTATCCTCAGTACTAATATATTTTACTCTAAAATTGTAACGTTTTTGAGCGTTTTTGGAAAAAAAAATTAGCGAATGTAGAATAAAAACCAAACTTCATCCATTAAGAGAATAAGTATTTAATTAATAATTACAAAGCATTTTAACTATTTGATGAAATAATATGAATACATATTAATGCTTCACTAAACTCGAAGTTTAAATGGAAGTAAAATTAAATATTAAAGGAGATAACATTTTCCAAGTTCCGTTAGCCAGTTATTCCAAAATAATAATAATCACTTCCTGTTGCCAACGCCGAATTAGAATGTACTTGAATTGTAAGAACTTCAGTTGCCAACGCCACAGGTAGCCCCCCACCAGCGATAGCGAAATTTTATGAGTACCACTGATTGAATCGAACATGCCGTCCGGAGCGTGTAACAGTCTCTGGTCGGGTAACACTCTCTGGCAACTCTGCTGATGCACTTTGCTGAGCCGGAGACTTTGAAGTTGAATTTCGAGTGTCGTCGCAATCTTGCAAAACATAAGCAGGTTTCACACGGTCGATGTTCCCTGTGAGTCCTTTTCCATGCTTGTCAATTTTGAAGCTTTTCTCATTCCTATGGAGAAACCGAAACGGGCCTTCATAAGGAAGTTGGAGACTTTTCTTGAGCGCATCCGTCCGGAGGAAGGCATGAGTGCATGTCCCAAGATCTTTGCTGACAAACACTGTTTGTGGACCGTGGAGCTGTGGTTTAGGAGGCAATAGTCACTGCATTACCTCTCTCAGTTTCCTTACAAAGGTAGATGGATCAGGACTGTCCACAGTTGGACTTAAAAATTCCCCTGGAAGACGAATAGGAGTACCATATAACATCTCTGCACTTGTCGCTTCCAGATCCTCCTTCAATGTTGCTCTGAATCCCAAGAGGATAGTCGGCAGTGCTAAGGACCATTGTACTTTTCCATGTTCCATGATGGCTGCTTTTAGTTGCCGTGTAATCTTTCGACTTGTCCATTCGCAGCTGGATTGTATGGTGTTATGCGCTGCCGAGCAGTACCCAGGAATTTGGTTAGCGATTGAAAAAGTGAAAACTCAAATTGCGTACCTTGGTCCGTTGTTAACCAGAGTGGTGATCCAAATCTGGCTATCCATCCTGAATAAAAAACTGCTGCTATCATGTTAGCTGATATATTCACCAAAGGAAATGCTTCTGGCGATTTAGAACAACGATCGACGCAAGTAAGGCAATATCTAAAGCCTTCAGAAGGGGGAGATGTCCCGCAATATCAATGTGAACGTGTTCAAACCTGGCACTAGGAGGTACAAAACCGCCAAGTTTGCTCCTAGTATGTCGTGGCACTTTTGCCTGTTGACACTGTAAACACGTACGAGCCGACAGTGTCACATCAGCTCTCATGGAAGGCCAAACATATCTTTCACCGATCATCTTTACTGATGCACGTGCACCTGGATGTGACAGTGCGTGTAGATGCATAAAAATCTCACGCCTAAGTTTTATGTTCTCGGGCACGAATGGACGGATACAATTCAGGGACACATCACAATGCAAGGTTACTGGAGGCTCACCTACAGGAAGAGGTTTCAGTGCCAGTGAAGTTGCATTTGAAGACAAAATTTCTTGCAATTCGGGATCCGTCTGTTGCTCTACAGCCATCTTTTGAAAATCAATTGCAGTTGGTATTTCAAATGCAGAGATGTTTATTCTTGAAAGCGCATCTGCAACCACATTGTCAGCCACTTTTAAGTGACGGATGTCAGTTATGAATTGGCCAATGAAATCTAGTTGCCTCAGTTGTTGAGGTGAGCATTTGTCTTCTTTATGTAGAAAGGTTTGGACCACAAACGTCAATGGTTTGTGGTCTGTAAATAGGATGAAATTTCGACCTTCCACCATGTGACGAAAATATTTAATAGCCATGTAGGCTGCTAGAAGCTCTCTGTCGTACGCACTGTATTTCTTTTGCGTAGGAGACAGTGACTTGGAATAAAATGCAAGTGGTTCCCAGCCAGTATTAACCTTCTGTTGGAGAGCACTACCCACGGCATTGTCTGAGGCATCTACTACTATAGCGAGGGTGGCATTAGCAGAAGGGTGGAATAAAACCGTAGCTTCTGCTAAATCCCGTTTACACTTTTTAAATACCCTTCTGGCTTCATTCGTCCAAAGGATGGGTGTTTTATCATTCTTCTTGACTCCCTTTAAGTAGGCATTCAGAACCATCTGCATTTTAGCTGCATGTGGCACGAACCGTCTATAGAAATTAATGAGTGCCAAGAATCTTCGGAGTTCTTTCACAGTATTTGGCTCAGGGAATTCCGTAATAGCTGATACTTTTTCTGGTAGTGGAATAAGGCCATCAGCTGTGACAATGTGGCCAAGAAATTTCACGGAGGATTTCCCCAGGACACATTTAGAAGCATTTAGCCGCACACCATACTCCTCCAAGCTCTAGAATACTTTCTTCAGGTGTTCTAAATGCTAGCTGTTGCTTTCTGATGCAACCAGGACGTCTTCAAAATATGGCACGCAAAAGTCCATTCAACTCAAAACATGATGGATGAATCTTTGGAATGTGGCAGCAGTGTTGGAAAGTCCAAATGGCATATAAAGAAATTCGGAAAGTCCAAAGGGCGTAGTAACGACTGTTTTTGGAACGTCCTACTCTTGCACCGGAATCTGATGATAAGCCTTTGCAAGGTCCAGTGTTGAAAAAATCTTCTTTTTCTTCGAGCACCTGCAAGCAGTCTTGGATATGTGGCACTGAATAGCGATCTGGGACTGTCACACTATTCAGCTTCTTGAAATCTCCACAAGGAAGCCAATCTCCATTGCTTTTTGGAACCATGTGAAGAGGTGAGGCCCAGCAGCTTTTCGAAGGTCTACAAACCCCTGTCGCCACCAGAAATTCAAACTCTTGCTTTGAGGCCTTTAGTTTGTCAGGCGGGAGTCTTCGTGGTCTTCAGAATACTGGGGGTCCTGTAGTTTGAATGTAGTGTTTGACTTCATGTTTAGCCCGATGCATCAAACTAGCTTCAGTGAGAGAAGGAAACTCAGACAACAGTTGATGGAACTCTGTATCCTCCTTGATTGTTTTGATGACGGCACTCTGACCAACTCCCACTATTCCTCTTGACTGAAGTTTTGTAAGAGAATCGATTAAGCATCCTTGACAAACGTCGACTAACAGTCCAAAGTGGCGCAGGAAATCAGAGCCGATTATCGATTGTGAGACATCAGCAATAATAAATGGCCACCGGAAAACTCTCCGTAGACTCAGGTCAAGTGATAACAGCTGTTGACCGAAAGTTGCAATGGCGGTACTATTTGCTGCGTATAGCTTGAGAGAAACTGGCCAGGAATGTTTTGGTGCTGATAAGCGAGGAATGACTCAGACTTCAGCGCCGGTATCAATCAGATATCTTGTGTTCGTAGATTTATCGGAAAGATACAATCGGTTAATCTCAGCTGTGCCGCCACCCGCTGGCTCGAGTGACGGCCGTTCTAGTTTTCCTGATGAAAGGAGCATGGCTTAGTGCACTTCATTGCACGTTCCTTGAAATGTCGGTGGTACCAACAGAGTTCGGGATTTCTGGAGTTTCTGCTGACCGAGCGGCGACGGAAGCGCCCACGGGAGGTAGAAATTTCACGTGTTTCCAAGCGAAACAGACGAGGGGAAATATCCATAAGCATGGTTTTCTGCTCCGTGTCTCCCGGTTCAACTGCTTGAATCGATGGTGGACAACAAGCAGCTGTCATAATTCCATCCACCATCTCAGCTAACTTTTCTACTCCATCATTAGATATAGCAAGAATCTTCTGTACATTAGTTGGAAGACTCTGCAGAAAAAGGTATTTAAGCATATTATCAGAAATTCGGTTTCCAGCCTTGCTTCTCATCTCCAATAAAAGACGTGAGGGCTTGCGATCCCCGAGCTGCATTCCAGATATGAGATCTCGGAGGCGTTGTTCGTCACTGTCGGCGTATTGAGAACATAACCAGGTTCTGAGTGCCGTAAATGGATTTTCTGTCGGTGGTTTTAAAATGAGATCCCCCACAATAGCTAGTCCTTCAGGCTGTAAAGCAGAGACAACATGGTGAAATTTCGTAATTTCCAGGGTGATTCCATCTAGCATAAATTGGCTTTCCATCTGGCTGAACCAAATCTCTGGATTCGCTCACCAAAATGGTGGTGCTTTTACCGTTACCCGAGCTACGTTGGTAGAAGTTTCGCTTTCTTCTTGCGGCATTATAAATTTCAAAAGAAATTTAGAAATAAGCAAAATTATTTTTACACAAGATGTAGCAAGCACTTCTAATAAGTCCTACGTCTGCAGAAAGTTCTCTCGGTGAAGTAATTGACGGATGCAAACAGATTGAAGTTCACGTGTTCGAAGTCTAAAGGTCACCAGTTTAGCGAATGGAGAATAAAAACCAAACTTCATCCATTAAGAAAATAAATATTTAATTAATAATTACTAAAAAATTTTAATATTTGATGAAATAATATGAATACATATTAATGCTTCGCTAAACTCGAAGTTTAAACGGCAGGAAAATTAAATAGGAAAGGAGATAACATTTTCCAAGTTCCGTTAGCCAGTTATTCCAAAATAATAATAATCACTTCCTATTGCCAACGCCAAAAGTAGAATGTACTTTGTAGTAGAAAAGTAGAATTGTAAGAACTCCTGTTGCCAATGTCACAAATGTAACTAAAAGCACTCTTTGGGATTAACTGCACAAAAGAAGTAAACTTTCACTCGTATAAAACCGTACTTGAACATTTCCATTACTAACAAAAAAAACAGAGATAATAATAATGCAGAAAATAAATAAAACATTTACATGTCATAAGGCAACATTTAATTTTTCTTAACATCAACAGTAAAAATTAGAACCACAATTATTTGTTTTAAATTATTAATTAATTTAGATTACTATTTAATTATATATTTGAAAATTTTTGTCCTCCAATGTTCAGCTTCATTATGCCATTTAATCCTCGCACATCAAAAAATAAAAATAAGATGTAATTATATATAAAAAATATATGGAAAAGATTGGATGTCAGTGATAATTTTCGATATCGGTGATTAGATTATTACCTCGTCAGTTTCATTTCTGTTTAAGCTACATCTCTCTATAAAATATTACCTTCAAAGAATGATTTTATCATGAATAAAATATTTTAATAAATTTTACATGAATTAAGTGCTCAGCATTAACACTTTCAACGAACTAGAGATCTCGCTACAAACGAGATATCTCGTCTATCAAATACTTCTATTCATATTTGATATTCCATTGATATTTGGTATATTCATGAAGTTTTATCTAATCCATTCTCAGTGATAAGAGTGTTACTATTCAAAAAATAATAATTTCGGTCTTGCCAATTTAATTGGACGTATTTGAAAGACTGGATATGCCGTCAGTATCGCTGAAAGTGTTAACTTTCCAATTATTTAATTACCAGGAATTAGCTTCAGCGAATCTATTTCAAATTTCTGACAAATTGTTTAATTTATTTGAGAGAATTTTATAAATGCAATTTCATTTTTAATTTTTTTATACATCTCTTTGTATTTTAAATCATAGATGGAAATATATTTATAAATAATAATATTTTTCATTCTTGTTGACAAGTAATATATAAGTCTTATGAAATTCAGAAGATAATATACATATCAAAGAGATTCTTTTCACACCATCAAAAATATCCTGATACTGAAATGAGCAATTTATTAAATAAATAATTTATCCATACATTACTACCATTTTTCTTTTGTAAAATTCTTGCATATCATGATTTAAAATCACCAAAATATATTCTACTCTCTGGAGGGCCACTTACATTATAGTGCTAATTATCAGGCATTTTAAGTGGAAATTGTTTTAATGACAACCAATAAAAATGTAAAAAAAGCTAAAATTAATTTTTCAAAATCTCGTTAACAAGCTGCATCATGTAAATGTCATCCTCTTCAAACATAAGTCTGGCTTTGATTAAAAAATATCCTGTTCCTAATGCATTTATTTTTAAATCGGTTAAAAACTTTTCTAATTATTTTCGCATCCGGTGTATTAAGATGGACATTTGTTTTGATTGTTCTTTGAATTTCGAATTTAAAAAGAAGAACACATTTCGAAGGAAAATTTAATTTAGTTTATCATTTAGAAGTAAACAAATACTCATTTGAACTAATTAATTTTGAGCGAAAAAAATCGTTTACTTTTTCTTTCATTTACGATGCTCTTCCTTTACTTTTATTTATGAATTTCTAATTAACCTTTTTTTACAGATTTTTGAACTAAGGAAATAGAAGAGAAACATCTTTTTATATCTAGTTTTTAATTATGGTGATTAAACACAGAAAGGATCTTACAACGTACACATTTTATTTTGTATTCAATAAATGGTCTAAAAAAGAATCAATATGCAATCAATTCTTCTATAAACAGCTAGATCAGTAAACCATAGTTAAATTTTCTTATTGATTTCAAATGACGATTTTCATTTTTGAAAACCAACGAATACATAGACACAAATTCTTAATATTTATAAGTAAGAATATCTCAATATATAATTTCAAATAATAATACAGAGTGGTTATAATTAAATTCCCCCTCTATGAAGTATCATATAATGCAAACAAGTGCAAGTACTGAAGCGAGATTTAGTACATAGACTGTACTCGAGGAACTTTCAAGGAATTTGGAAAAAAAATTAGTTTCAAAACATCCACAATTTGGTGCCTTTTCCGGAAAAACAATAATTTTAACCACAATAAATCACCGAAACGGAGTTCTTAAACAATGCTAACAATTATAAATAAAGTAATAAAAGAGTGAAATCGGAAAAATATTTCAATTCTACGGGATGAAAATGCCGATATTTGCGTGATTGCGAAAAAGTGGAAGTTTTATGCAAAAACAGTTGTGGTAAAATGGAAGTGTAGTCGTTGTCACGTTTTATGTTGCTGTTTCCGGCTGTAATGATGACGGCATCTTGTTGTGACGTTGAATGGCATAAATACCTCCATAACGCTTCATGTGCGACGCATCACAACTGATCAGTTACAATCTGCTGTTGAACACACTGCCCATCGACGTGAAATTTTGCTGATGAATGAGAATAGTCACAATGAGAATCCCTATATCATCTGGGACACTATTAACAACAGCAATTGTACAGCATCTTGTACAATTTTGTCATAATCTGTAACTGTCTCTACGAAATGAGCTGTTTTTCTCAAACAGAGTACTACCATTTTCCCCCTTACCTTTATTTAATGTGATTCAATGACAAGGTGCTCAGAAACTGATCAATAAATATTAATGTGGTTTTTGCTTTAGTCGTTTATTGTGTTTAATTTCATTTTTTTTTCGGGAAAAGGTGTCCTCTGGTAGACATTTTTGAACTTTTTTTTTCCAAAGCTCCGTGAGACATCTCGTGTACAGCCTATATACCAAATTTCTCTGTGATCTGTTCATCCTTTTGCATTGTAGGATACTTTTTATAACGAAAGTTTTATGATAACCACCCTGTATATTATTGAATCGGAAAATTATTTAAATATAACGTTCTCCAAATAGGGGGGGACAAGAAATCATCAAATTTTCTTCAACCTAAAACTTGTTCTCGATTGCATCAAACATTCCAAAATGTAATGATGAAAGAGATCGAATTCATTGTAATAAAGAACCACTTCATACTTAACTTTATTAATTATACATTATGAATAATTTTTATGTTTCCATTTCTTTGAAAGACAATATTTGGCGTGGCGATTTCTGTTTTATATAAAACGTTTGAATCATATGTCTGGTTATAAATTTAAAAACCACTTTCACAAAAGGCAGCCCTCAATGTACAAACGATTAATCTCGCTTCGAGGGTTGAATTCCTTCTTTTCTGTCACGTTGCGTAAGTTAGCCAAAGCGATGACAATTCAAGCGCCGCCCTTTTTAATTCACGCTACTCCCACGATAATACTCGCATTTTTTCAAAATGATATTTAATATAATTAGCGAAATCTGAATAATTTAGTTTTCTTTTCAATTCATGATGCATGAATGAGATAACAAATATGCTATTAGATTAATACATTGTTTAGTTTCAAGCAATCGGAAAGGCAATCCTTACTTCTCAGTTTGGAAATAAAACAATCAATAATACGATGAAAGGAAATAGAAAATTGTATATTTTCATTCATGCCAGACGATGTAGTTGTTTAGTAAGAAAAATCCCTCTATTTTGTTTTGGCGATTCAAATACGGTTAACCAGTATACACTTAACATATATATTCTTTATTTAAGTTTAGTTATATTCACTTCCCGTTTTGAAGCGATACTAGGGATATTTTGGGAAGGGCCAAGTAATTTTGAACCACGGTCAGATGATGAGGATGACACCTGAGCTGGTACCTCTCTCTCCAATCTTCAACACCACATGAAGGGGATGATGGTTGGCCCCGACTGATTTGACGAGTACCATACCCGCTTGCACAACGATTCTTCGATGGAATTGGGCCTCTAACCTGCAGCCTTCCGATTCGGAAGCCGAGACCTTACCACTATGCCACCGCACCCCATTCTTAGCCCCATAAAGGAATTAAGACTATTATTGTAGATAAAATAAGTTTTTTTCTTGTTTCTTCTTCACAGCAATCGATTCTCAATATTATTTTACCCAGGCCTCACATGGCATCTTCCCCTTGATCTGGCGGCTTCGGATTCGAGACCGGTTTGAGAGTGATTGTTAATCGTCTGTATTCAATCTGTGAAGTGTGTGCGTTTGACCTCCCCCTATAAAAAAAGGAGTTGTGCAAGTGAGTGTGACGCATGACATAGCTAAGAGGTACTCTTGACTCTAGTTTTTGCAAATGAAAAAACAAGAGATGCTCACTCAGCTTAAATCGCTGACAGAGCGTTTGTAAAGTTTCATAAGCTACAACAACAACTTATTTTATTGAAATTAATCAGTAATAACATTTTCTTTATAATGTTTCGTTAAATAGTTATTTTTCCTTCTGTTTTTTTTTTCACTATTTCATGGATAAATAGTCTTATTTTGGGAAGAGTTAACTCCTCTAATTAGGTTTAAATTATATTGCAAATATAGGTTTAATTTCTGAAATTTATGTGGGGAATTTTTTACTAAGTATATTAAAATATATCGGAGAATGAAAGAAACTATCTAACTAAGCTGTTTGTAAGAGTAAGTGGGCAAATAAAAATTTCACATTGTAATACATTAATAAATTTATATTTACCTTGTTGCACGTATAGTAATAACGGAATTAAAAATAATTTTCTTAAAAAATTTCATACAGCATATTAACAATCACATAATGTTAACTTTCTAATATAAAGCATATTAACAATCACATAATGTTAATTTTATAACATAAAGCATATCAACAATCACAGATAATTTACTTTGAATTTAAGTAGATTCTCTTTATATATTATAGGAAATTGCAACATTTCTAGATTGTAAGATCGATGTTATAATTAATTTATGAAATTTTAATTTAAAAGATGAATGAAATGTCGTTCAAGAATTTTCTCTTTCAATAGCCTAAGTTGATTGGCAAGCAACGTGATAAAATAATCTTTGTAATCCAAATTAAAGAGATTTGATGTTTTTGTGTTCTCTCATCATGGAAATAGATTTACATTTACATTTTGGAAATGCCCAGTGTTTTTTGTTGTTAGTGTATAGTGAATCAGGGCACTTGATAGTTTTTTCTATCTCCGATTTAAACTAAGTGAGCGTATCTGTTTTTCTTAGTTACTCCAACTAGTGCAAAGTGTACGACTTGCTACTTCATGCATCACACTTGCTTGCACAAACTCTTTTCATTGGGGTAGCGCATTCACACCACTCACAGATAATCCTGGAACTGGGACTCAACCCTGGAAAATCCTGATTATAAGAAAGATGCGCTTTACGCTCTCGAATTACAGGAAATATGCTGTCTGGGCGCCGGTACTATTTTTTTCATCAAAATTATTTATACACATTTTTATTTCCATTTTATAAAATAAGAGTATATAAGTGTTTATGTCCTTATATTTTCTTACCGTAGAAATTTAAATAATATTTCTTGAAATATACTTTTTAAAAGCAAAATGAAGTTAAATTTAAGCTTTAATTTATTGAAATAACTTCTTTCTAATTCAAAGTAATACAAATTTAATATTAAAAAATATCACTATGTCTAATTTAATATCAAAGTTTTACAGAGCTGCTGCTTCAGAGCCAATTCCTATTCACTTATCATAAGAATTGTATTTATCTCTTGAATTTTCTTAAAATAAATGCACACCGTTTTAATGAGTATTGAATTTCCGTTTCGTGCAAGCTACAGTGTCGAAAGGAAACGGAAATTTCCTTTCTTTCGATTTCAGGCTGACATTGATTTAATTACCAGAACAATCCGCGAAACAGATCGGACACTGGGGTCTTAGCGCCATCCATTTCCACCAGAACCGAAGGAAATATGACCGAACCAGAACTGCAACAGCATCCCATCACATGACCTCCAGGAGTCTTCGGTACCACGTGACGGTCGGAGAGCAGGGCGCAGTGCCCGATCCTGGGGCGCTTTACAGAGGCGCTGCCGTCGCCCCAGCCATCCAGTCGCTTAGATACTCTGCTCTTTCCTGCCGCTCACCATCTCTCTGCTCTCTGTTTTGAAGTTGGTGGAAAACTTCTTCTTTTATTCTTATTCGGGACTTGTCACTCTCGACAGCCGCCTTGCACGATCAGAAGTGATTTATGGTGGATCCGGAGAGATGATTGCATTTCTCGGAGATGAGTGAAGAGGTTTGATGATTGCCATTCTGCGTGGATTGTTTGGCATGTTTGATGAACGGCGCGGAAAACAGTAAAGAGAATGAATGTTCCATTGGTGGAAAGTGATACTACTTTCCCACATAATGCCCTCTAAACTTTTTTTAATGTTCGAGTAAATATAGTGAACACTTTATAATAAAGCCGGAATCCTTGGAGGAAAAAATATTGAAATTAAATCGCAAAAGAATTGCTTAAAAACTTGTTGCAAGAAGTTTTAAATAATGGAAATCTATCAGTGGAAAGTAGACAAAGAAACCGTTTATGATAATTTTAATTTTATGAAAAACGATTTATGTTATTAATTCCTTTGTAGAAATCGCAGTGAAAGTTATAAGTATCTTAAATAATATTACTTTAAGAGGTGTTTCGGTCTGCAGAATTTGTATAACTTTTTTTAATACAACTGGTGTGCTTTTCTTGAAACAAACTCAAAATGAAAAACAACCGATTAGATTGTTTGAATGGCTATGCTTTAAGAATGAAAAACAACCAACATTTCTCTAACATGTTTATAACAATTTTTGGGATTATAGTTCTCAACATCGTCGCAAAGCAAGTCGAATCATCCACTGGTAAGTATTTTTTTTTGTCGTTGTGTAGAATATCGTTTATCAAGGTTATACTGAAACTATGAAAAATAGAACATTGATTAGAGTTTAGTTGTTTTTTTGCAGTAATAAAAATGTAATATTTTTTGTATTTATTTAACAATGTATTTTTCTGTGATTGCATTCAAATATTTTAATAGTGATTTCATGTGATATCTATCCAGATACATTTTATCAAAATGATTTTTTTCGCATATTTTACAAGAAAATAAATGGGCATATAAATAATGTAGGAAAATCTGCCATTTCACATACAATTATTCATTTGAGGAATTAAAAAATTGTTTTATTTATGTTTTAATATTTTTCAACCAAATAATTTTAAAAGCGATATTTGGATTGAAAAGCATACATTTGATACACAACTGAAAAATAAAATAATGTATTCTAAATATTTATCAAAATTAGTATTTTGAAATTACAAGAAGTAAAGAAAAAAAATGCAAGCGAAAAGCCATCAAAGGCGTTTGAAGAAATTTTGCTATTTTAAAAATTGAAATTTTCCTGATTCTCTAAGAAATATTATGTGAAATAATTAGTAAACAATTTATGTTTTACTAATAGTTGTATGGAATTAATAGTACTAATACTAATAAAAAATAATACAATAATAATAATAAATGAATGAAAAAAATATAATAATAAATGAATGAAAAAAATATAATAATAATCAATATCAATCATAATAAATAATAATGGATAGAAATCTCAAAAATAATACATAACAATAATAATAGACATCATTATTAAAAACAATAATATAATTTACAGGAACACGAATTTGAAATTTACAGGAACACGAAATAGTTTGAATTATTATATGATAATAATTTGCAATAGTTTGCATTATTATACGATAATAAAGCAAATTATTTGTTTTACAAATTCGTGTTACTGTAAATAATACTATTGTTTTTAATAATTATATCTATTATTATTGTTATTCCTTATTTTTGATAATTCTATCGATTATTATTTATTATGATTGCTATTGATTATTATCATAACTTTTTTATCATTATCATCATATATTTTCTACTGTGAACGAAAATAAATTAATTCATTACGATTTGAAGAAAGTATTTCCATAAACGCATCTAAAAAGAATTTAGAACCGTTCCTTAAAATAATTAATGATATCTTAAAACAAATTTAATGAAAAAACAATAAATACCAAGTTCTGTAAATCATTTCTATGTGCAATATATATTAAGCGATGTTATTGGATACGAATTTATTTTTCATTATCTCTTAACGTCTCATTTCAATAACATTATTCTATTTTGAAAAAAAATCAATAATTATTTAATAATATTTTACAATACTTTAAAACGATTGGTTTCTTCTAATGTGAAATCTATAAAGTAGAAGTGATTTTAGAGATGAAAGCATCACGAAACAGTGGTCATTAAGAGAAATAAAAAAATGATATAAAATATTAGTATTATAAAATAATTATTTTTGATTTAAGGAAGGAAAGGCTTAACTTTTCTATGCATGTTTTAATCATTGCTATTAAATTTCAGCTTAAAACGAATTTTGGTTTTCCAAGTTATAAAATTGTAACTTGGAATTTATAAAAATTCAGCTCCATTATATTCCCTAAAAGATTTCATTTTCAGGATATATTTGCGAGAAAGCTTTACTTTGACGAAATTTATTTTTTTAATTTGAAAAATGGTCATGAAAAATATAAAAAAAAGAAGTTATATACTTTATTTCTCAGTTATATACTTTAATTTTAACTACGTTTCAAATTAACTAGAATAATTTTCGTTTTGAAAACGTAGAAAGAGTGACCGATCTAATTTTCTTATTAAGATAAATAAGAAGAATCCAGACTTAAAAACGAATCCAAACAATGTATAGTATATATTTCTATATATTGCTTTATTCCTAGATATTATTTTAACTTATTTTACTATTATTTTTTTAAAAACTACTATTAAGGACCAATAAAACTTTTTAGATCGTTTGCATTAAAAAAAAATATTAACAGATTTATATAGAATAGAAAAAACAATAACGAACTCTGAAAAAATCTTATTCTAATCTTGAGAATAAACAAATAGTCTACTGTTCTATTATTTCGTGTCGAACAGTCTAAAATTCCACATAAAAATCTTCAATATTATTTTTACCTTGAATTTCCGTAACTATTTTAAATCTAACATAATTTTAAAAAAATTACAAAAATATATTATTATCATTGTATATTAATATTTTATAAACACTTATGTTATTCAAAAGAATAATATAATCCTCTATTGTTCGACTATTCCATGTCAAATAATCTAAAAGTCCATATAAAGATTTTTACATTATTTTTATTTTGCAATTTCGGAACTTCTATAAGTTACGCATAAAATTTTTAATTTCTGAAAACATATATTAATTTCATTGTTGATTAATATTTTAATGATAATTATTTAGAAATTAAGTAACCTCAAAAAAAATCTTGAAAAGAAAATTCTCTTTAATAATTACCTACGTTTTACTTCTATTTCGCAGATTTGACAACAAGTAGATTTGTTGAAAATTTTAATATTATTAGCTGAAAGTGGCCGAGAAGTGAATTTGATCTTAAACAAAAGTAACAAATATTTAAGGTTCATAATTAGCATCATTTGATGGAAAATTTCTAATACATTGAATAATCTATTGATAAAGTGTAAAATAAAAAAAAAATTCTTCAAATAACGATGAATTCAATAGATTTTCTAAAAGTATAATGTTTTGAAGGATGATTCGGAACTATCATCAACGGTATTTAAATGATGCTTGCACTGAATTAAATTGTATTCCTACACAAGATAACTTTATGAGAATTTGAAAATGAAGGCACACTTATGGTACGAATTACGCTGTAACAATGGCTGACAGTTAATACAGCAAGAGTATTTAAGGCGGGAATTAGTCCGGACGTAGAAGCCCGTTCCTCTTGATTTACATACTTGGAGAACCATATAATCGCATTTGTTGCAGATAACATAATGGCAGTGTAAACACGTTTGTGGAAGCAATTGTGCATATATGGAGGCAACGCGTTCCCGTTAACGTATACTCGAAGGAACTATGCAATAATCTCTTTTATTTCCCATGTGGCGATTGCTTTGGAAGATTATAGTCAAAACAGCACTGAATCCTCAGGAGAAGGAGCATTTTGTTTGAATAAATTTTTAAAGCAAAGCAAAGATTTTTTTTATTGCAGAATTCGTTGTATGATTGATTCTTGAATTAGTTGTTTTAAGTGTCTGTACAAATCAAATTCCATAAACATTTAAACAAGTTATTTATTAAAATTACTATCGCACATAGAATATCAAATATAATAAACACATAAAGTCTTTTTATTTTGAATTCTAAAAAGTAATTACGCCATCCGATTTTAAACAGAAAATAATTCTAAATTTTTTTATGGATCTAAAATTTTCTTAAATGCATTAAATTACGAGCAAAGTATTTTATTTTATCTTCAAAGTTCAAAAATGACTAGAACAGCTTTATTCGATCTTTTCAATAACATGCGCTTTAAATGTAAAATATAAATTCCACAAGAATGAAAAACTGAAAGCTTCTTTTATTTGCAAAATATCTACATAATGTGAATTCCATTGACATCGAATTTAGTAAAAGGAAAAATTTACTTTTTTTCTATTATTTTAGATTTAAAAAACGCTTTTAACCAGAATGAATTAAATTACTGCTGAATTTATTTTTTAAAGCCATGCATATACGTGTAAAAAGCCATGCAAAAAGTTGAATAGTAAAGTTGCATAAAATAATACTAAAACAGGTAAGATTTCAATTGGCTATTTAATAGACAGTAAAAATCCGCGTATTTTAGTAGCGAAATGTTTCTGCAGCAGAGATTAAATAGTTCTTCTGTAATTTATTTTGTTTGGTGAAAAAGCAAGTATGGAGAAACTGAGTTGGCATAGTTAGAATTTGCGACAAGTATTCCTTGGCTGAAATTTAATCAACTGCTTCTTGCATAAAAGTGATAAATTCCAATAATCATTATCATAAATATACTGAACATATCATTTGATGGAATATAAATGTGTGTTCTCTCTTTTTGATTCATTTAAAGGACATCAAATTTAATTTTAAATCTACATGCAAAAAGAAACAAAACTATTGTAATTTCGATAACTTTAAATTAAATGAAATAAAACAAATTAAAATTGCGGAAATATTGATAAAAACCGTACCAACTTACAAGAAGCAATAGTACATGCAAGAAAAAAAGTTACAAACAATAAAGAAGGAATGCATATGGATATTCAGAAACATTAATCGAAAATTCATTAGAATTGTAAATCATTTCTCAATTATCAAAAATCATTTTAATTAATTACAGATAGGACAATTTAAATGGTAAAAGGTCAATAAATAAAAGTGCATAATATAATATTTACTAATATATTTTTTCATGCTTATCATATATATATATATCCTTCTGATTTTTTAAATATTTCATGTTTTATATATTTTTTGTACTTATTATTTTAATTTCAATTTTCAATATTCATTCAAATAATAAAAACAAGCTATTTTTAATATTTCCAAATTTGGAAGAAGACGTTTTAGTAAAAAAACATAAACATGAAAAGAATGCACTTCACATGCAAAACATAAGAGCAATTTGATCAGATACTCATTTCTATTAAGATTATACAGAAATACAATTCAGAAAATTATAAACAAAAGTAAAATGTATTCGTTTTAAGCATATAATTTATATCGCTTTTATTTCATATCAGTGCAATCAAAGCAGAGGAATCATTTTCAAAAGGGCATTTGGAAAAGCACAAGACTAAAGTAATTTCAAACAAAAATGAACTCCATATCTTTTTTATAACGTAATTACTTACGATTCCTCATGTTGTTTTTTCGGAATATTTCATCAGCTTTCAATGTTCAGACCTATTACTTTAGTAAGCATACTTTGGCAAGAGATAATTTTTTAAACATTTTTCATTCTATATCTTTTTCATTAAAAAAGAGATGCAATATTTTTTCCATATTTTATTGTATTTTAAATTTCACTATTAAATTAATTATATGTTTTTCATCTATGAATACTAAATAATAATTTCAGCGAGTTTTATATTTTTAATCTTAACTTGAATAATACTGCAACAAACTTCTCTAGAATTTACGATTGTGAAACATATTTTTCGATACATATAATCCGATATAATTTATTTTTCGATTCAATAAATCTCTTCCCAAGCAAAAAAAGTGCTCACAGAAGTTATTCTACCATGTTATATATTTATATTATAACTTTCAGCAATAAAAATTTCTAGTACAGACTATTTTTCTTCGATTAAATTTATTATATTTTCATAAATTTTGACTCGAGAACATAGTATTCCTTTTCTTAAAAATGAAATTGAAATACCATTCTCTTTTTTATCAGGTTACATGGAAACATTTTTTAAGAACGAAATTTTACATAAAAAATATAATATTCTTTAAAGATCCCTCCTTCCAGAAGTGATTGCATTTATTATTTTTTGTCGTAAAGTCAGATTTTAAATGTCCTCGAATTGCATTTGAAAACCCATTAAATATTTCTTTAGCTTCGGTAATAAAAGTTTTTATATACGTTTCTGTGTATTTGAAGATAAATATTATTCTTTAAAGAATTCATATATTTCAAACTGAAATTTATTTTTCATGCTAAGCGATTAATGCATACCAAGTTTTCGAATTTGTTTGAAAATTTGATGCAAAAATATATCTTATCTATTTAAAAACGATTCGATGTTATAATTTTATTAAAATTTCATCTTTCATTTAAATCATATTAATGTTAGAAAAATGTTTGCTAATAACTTTAAAAATATAAATTACCAATGGAGCTCATTATAATATATTAAGAATTAAAATTTCTAATTTTTAAGTTAAGTATATTAATTGGTATTTTTAAATATTACTGTATTTATAAAGAGAAGATATACGCATGTAAATGTCTTATGTACAGATAACATCAATTCGTTTGTTTGTTTTTTCAACTTACGAAATACTCTTTATTTTCGAACTGATGTTTGGCTTTCTTCCCACATTCATGTGGAAGTAGTATACACATTATTCTGTCGAAATTTGTAGGCTGAATGTTTTATCAAAAATATACTTTGTGTACAAGGCGGATAATGCATTAAGTATGCAACATATAAATGTATTTACAAAGAAATGATTATTATTATTTCCAAAATTTCACTAGAATAATAATTTCAGTAATAAAAAAAATGATAAAATTCAGTTGTAAAAATTCAGTTCAAAGTTGTATATTTCAGGAAGTTGTAAAATTCAAAATTCAAGTAAGGAATAATAAGAATTACCCATTTAGAGCAGAATGTTAGAAAATTAAGCTTTATATTTTAATCTAACATCAACTGCCCAACTAATTGTGAATGTCCAAACAAAATAAGTTCTTGTGTGTGCAATATTTCCTGGTAAATAATCCAGTATTTCTAGACCTTGATTTAAGTACGCCTTAACTCACACGAAAATAATTTTTCAAGTAGCTCTTTGAAAATTTGAATATTTTTAAATATTTTTTGTCAGATAAGAGTCTTTTTTTTTCAAGCACATGTAATATCTTCGATTACAGACTCAACATGCTTTCAATTTCACAAACAATGCTAAGAAAATTATTAAATAAAATTTAAAGCATTTTCTATTTATATGATTGATTCACAGGTTAAAGAAATTTATTTGTTTAGGTTTATTTTGTAACAATGAAAGATAAGATTAAAGCAGTTATAAATAAGAAAAACAATTTAACAGTGCCAAAAAAATTCGTAATACTATTTCGATTAAAATGACAATAGATCACGGGGAAAGTTAAAAAAAGTGTGTTACTAATTATTTGTAATACATGTTTCATTTGTAAGTAAATGTTTAACAATTAAACTGCACAATATAATCTTCCCACGTTTTTATTTACTATTCTAGCATTTTTTTATCTGCTAGACATTCAGATATTTTATCGTCTTAGTATCGGATTTTCAAAGCCAAAATTTATCCATTCAGCAAATGCATTTTTTAAAGCATAACCTTTCATCAATATACATATATTCAGTCTAGGCAAAGGCCATGCTATAAATATTTTAAAGTAATTTATTCAGTCTATAAATATTTAAAGAAGTCGCTCGCATCTCAATGTATTAAAAAACTGGTTTCATTTCATTGTTGAACTTTCTAGATACTAAATTTAGCAATGAAATTTTTAAGGCGTAGGATTTTAAATCAAGTCATTAAATGCGTTAAGCAAAATCATTAAATATATGAAAATTAAACTAACAAATTTTAAAAGGTGGAAAAATTCTCATGGTACCTAAACTTCTGAAATGCGTAAAATCTTTTAATATACCAAAATGGTAATTTTTTGCTTAACTTTTGTTATTAACTAAATATATCTCAACAAATAACTATGATTTTCACATAAAATCTTGATGTGTGTAATTATTTTAACTGGATGTTAACAGGGGTTTTGACATCTGCTGATCACTAGCTGAATTCTATGAAGGTGTTGACTAAGTTGAATCATATCAGATCAAATTTCTTCATAGTTTTTTTTGTTGAATATTAAGGAGTAATGTATCAAATGATATCTATCATTCTCTTCCCTGATTAATTCAAAATTATGGAGTCATTTCCATCATAGGTTTAAGTAGTTATATCAAACTGTAATCAAACTACATCCACTTATACATATCGATTATTTATCAAAATGCTATTTAATTCATTTAAATGTTACCAATCAAGTGATGTAAGGCTCATTCAAGATTGGTGGCTCTACCAGATCACTGGTTTATTGTCAAGAAGAAAGCTTTAGAGAAGAAAGAGGAAAATTTCAAAACTTTAAATTAATTAATAGCAATGATTTAATATAATAGAATTTAACACTTTTTACTCTACCGATGAGATACCGTCTTTCAAATACTTTCAATTACATGTTACTATATGCAAAAATTTGTTTCTTATGACCACAAAGATAAGAGACAAATTTTAGCTCACAGAAACTCTCTACATCTATGGAAGTATCTGAATTAATTGGAACTATCTGAAAGACGAGATATCTCTTCGGCAATATTGAAAGAGTTTAAAAAAATCAACCCCATTGAAGATAATCACTTAAATATGTCATGTTTTCTGTCACCTTCATGTATTTCAATTTTTTTTATATAATTAATTCTTAGGCCAGAAGAGTTTCCATCTGTCATTTAAGTAAACAAGTTGTTCTCACAATAGTTCGTTGGTTTCAAGATTAGTTTGTCATTAAAATTAAAATAGCCTACAATTGAATGCATCACAGTATTCTAATTAGCAGAGGTGTGAATTGAATACAAAGTCCAGTAGCACTGTTTATTTCTAACTATCGGAACAAGTTGGCAGGCAACTATTGAAATGTTTCCCCTTTCCTCTATTTACCTAGACTTTGGCACAATCAAATAGAGAAGCCCAGATTTAACAATGGCTGTAATTAATCGCCAGTTTGTAGGATTTAGCCTATTGTGGAGCTTGCAGGAGCTTCATCTAATCAGTCAGGCCTGGAAACGTACTAAACCTCTGTTAATCTACTCTTGAACTGATAGGATTTAGCGCTGGACAACGGCTAATTATGGTGCGAAGGCAGCTTTTTCGTCTCTTAATTGGACATGGAATGGGTTTAAAACAATTAAAGCATTTTATTATCTGTTTTAAGCTGATTTAGGGTGAAAATTTTGTTTTTCTCAGTTTTAAAAATGAAATGGTTTTTGTTCGAACAATAAAAATTATAACGATAATAATCTGGTACACGGAGTGTTGCTGCAGCAGAAGAAATAATTTTGGAAATATCGTTTTCAATTTCAAATAACTGTCTTGTTTCATTAGTAAAGATTGAAAGAATAATATGTATTTTCATATCGGAAATAAGTACATTCATTAAAATTGAGTGAGATATGAAGGAGAAGCAAAATCTATAATAATTACATTTTTTAAACTTTATTATTCAAGACTTAAGGTTTTGCAATATTTTTTTTTGTTTTTTCCATCTTTTACAGAAACAAATAAATGTAAGTAATAAGTAATCAAAGTTCCATCACAATTGGATGAGTGGTACGGCACTAAATAAGAGAAATGCAGACAAACATTCATTTTTATTTATATAGATTACATAATTTTACTCTGTCTATAACCATCCCGTACGTGCAAGAAATAAGTATTCGAAGTTTCATCGCAATATGATGAGCAGTATGGTAGCGCATGAGACATACAGACAAACAATCGTTTCTATTGATATAGACCAGCGGGTGACCGAGCACCGCTCGGAGAAAACAGGTATCGAAGCTAACTCGAAGATTTAAATTTTCAATTGTGATTTATCAAAACAATACATGCCATAAGAAAATTTGTGAAACCATTGGTGAAAAGATAACTGGTTAAAGTGCACCATTGTAAACTATTCTAAACAAAGTTAGAGTTTGG
Organism: Argiope trifasciata; assembly: GCA_026543055.1. Lineage (NCBI taxonomy): Eukaryota > Metazoa > Arthropoda > Arachnida > Araneae > Araneidae > Argiope > Argiope trifasciata. Next base: position 2,692,735 of record JAPMOQ010008526.1, on the reverse strand, counting down.
AAAGGGAACTATTCTATACAAAGGTAAAGTAAAGGTAAAGATTGAAGTGTGTTGAAGTTCAATATTTTTGACAAATTTATTTAGAAAAACCAAAAATATATACATACATAAGAAACATATTATAAACCTATAACAGCCTAAACATAAAACTTTATTAGTTCGCCATATAGGCTATAGATGGCAGCACGTTACCGCTTAAAAATTTAAGTAGCCATTATGGCGAACTAATAAAGTTTGAAAATATCCTATCTGTAACTCCGAACTGCTCGACCTTAGCGCTTCAAAACGGGCACCAATCGATTCCTCGTGGCCAAAAACCCCAGACCCCAAGTTTACCGGAGTTTATTAATTCTGGGGCGATTTTCGACTTGACAACCATTCCTCGTATTATAGTATTAGATAGTTAAGAATCTGAGACAGCCCTGAAGATATAGAAGCTGAGGCAGCATTAAATATATAATATTGTGAGGTTGTGAAATATAACAGTTTATTAATACTTTTTTGGGACATAAAAAGTATGTTTCCCAACAAATTTGTCAATTTTTGTGTAAAGTTATGTAGGTTGTCATAAATTCTGGCTATTTTTTCCATAAGGCAGAAGCTTAGATGCTTCAATTCCTTATCTCACACAAAATAGTGTGTCTCGATGTATCAATTAATTATTAATATATAAAAGCAGGGTACTTTTACATAATATATATATAGGCGGTAAATACACTGACGTGACAAAAGTCATGGGATGACTGTTAATATCGTGTCGGTCCTCCTTTTGCCCGGAGAAGTGCAACAACTCGACGTGTCATGGAGTCTACAAGTCGTTGGAAGTCCTCTGCAGGAATATTGAGCCCTGCTGTCTGTATAGACGTCCATAATTGTGAAAGTGTGGATGGTGCAGGAGTTTGGGCACGAACGGACCATTCGATGATGTCCCATAAATGCTCGATGGGATTCATATCGGGCTATCTAGGTGACCAGATCATACGCTGGAATTGTCCGGAATGTTCTTCAAACCAATCGCGAACAGTTCTGGCCCGGTGACATGGCACATTGTCATCCATAAAAATCCCATCGTTGTGTGGGTATGTGAAGTCCATGAATGGCTGCAAGTGATCTGCAAGCAGCTGAACATAACCATTTCCAGTCAATGATCGGTTCAGTTGCACCAGAGGACCGAGTCCATGCAATGTAAAAACAGCCCACACCATTACGCAGCCGCCACCAGCTTGAACAGTGCCTTGCTGACAGTTTGGGTTCATGGCTTCGTGGGGTCTGCGCCACACTCGAACTCTACCATCAGCTCGTAAAAACTGAAATCGTGACTCATCTGACCACACCACGGTTTTCCACTGGTCTAGGGACCAGTCGATATGTTCACGAGCCCAGGAGAGTCGCTGCAGGCGATGTCGTGCTGTCAGTAAAGGCACTCGAGTCGGTCTTCTGCTGTCATAGCTGAAGGAAGACAAATTTCACCGCACAGTCCTATCGGACACGTTCCTCGTACGTCCCACATTGATTCCTACAGTTATTTGACGAAGTGTTGCGTGTCTATTAACATTGACAATTCTACACAGACGTCGGTGATCTCGGTCGTTAAGTGCAGGTGGTCACCCACTGCGCTGTCCATAATGGGATTTGATGCCTGAAATTTCATACTCTCGGCACACTCTTGATACTGTGGATCTCGGAATGTTGAATTCACTAACGATATCCGCAATGTAATGACCCATGCATCTAGCTCCAGCTAACATTCCACGTTCAAAGTCTGTTAATTCTCGTCGTGCCGCCATAAATCACGAAAAACCTGTTCACATGAATAACTTGAACACAAATGAAAGCTCTGGAAAACGAACTGCGCATTTATCCTTTTTCTGTGCGATACTACTGCCATCTGTATATTTGCATATTGCTATCCCATGACTTTTGTCACTTCAGTGAATATCGAAACATTAATGCAAACACACCAATTGCATTGATGCAATTTTATCTTGATATATTCAATCTGAGCTCTGAAAACGAATGTTTTAAATAAATCCAATCATATATCAATAATTTTAAATTCTACCTACTTACTACTATTTTTGAATTCGTGGCATTTAAAGCATTCATGGCATCTAAATACATTTAGCATTCTTTCAAGTATGCAATTGGGTGAAAATCTCATTTTATTTCTACCAAATAATAAGTATCAAAAACAAATAATGATGAGATCATCATAATTTCAAAAATAATAGACACAATTTGAATTGCGCATCTATAAATAGTTACACATGAATTAATGAAAGAAATGAATTGAAAATAGTGCATTTTTGTTATTTGTACAGGAAGTATGATATTTGTTTATTAAATGAATGGAATAGTAGACTCACTTTGTCATGGTGAAGGTCAATTGTCGATTCAGCTTCAATTTGTTTGTTTCTCCCATAATTTCTAACCGAAGTAACATGAATTAAAAGAGGAACAAAATTGAACAAAACTCATTTGAATGGGAGACACATAAACTGTAGCAGTGCTATAAAATGTTGGAAGTTTTCCATACATTAAATGATGACATCCTTATGCAAAATAATAAACACAGGAACATTACAAAATTTTTACTCTTAATCTATATTTAATATTTCTGTTGTAAAATAGAAGCGAAACAACTGTGAACAGCATTTGATATTTTTCAGTAATTTTCATAACCTGACTTCAGTTTTATATTTATGGCGTATTTACTTTTAATATATATAGGATAGTTATAAATGAAATAAGGAACTTTAAACTGTTTTAAAATTAATATATTGATACAAACGCATTATATTTCGCATTTATATAATTATAAATATGAGGAACAGTTTTATAAAGAAGAAAACCGGAAAAAAGTTACGCTTTCAACACTGCGAACAAAAATGATTGTGTCAACATACTTTTTGCATTACGACTGACTTAGAAGCAAATAAAGAAAAAAAGAAGAAAAAGGGGAATGGGAATATAAAATTTTTCAAATGATTCCCCAAAAAGTTAAAACAGAGATTTCTATGTAGGTCTATTGAATTACTTATGACAAACCGGAAACTTTTCAAGATCATCCATTGCAAAACATAGCTCATTTCACACTTTAATATGGAAAAAAATATCTCCTGTTCATTCCATAAGTATGCCGTAATTTAAATTTTCAACAACACTTGCTAAATTAACTGAATTCATTGGCTTATTAATTTAGTTCCATTGAAATATTTAGTTAAATAAATTGAAGCTGGAATTAGCAGAATTTAGAACGGATGTTTTATGTTTTAAATCAGGCAATTAAATCAATGAAGTTATTACTTTATTTCACAAAATTCTACTTGATATTTGCAATGAAAACAGAGAAATCTGAAACTTCTCGGTAATAAATATTTGTTCTGTTGGCTTCACAGAACCGAGATAGAAATTAATTAGTTTGGGCAAATTCTTATCGCAATAACACGATTGCAATTTTATTTAAACTCTACGTTTATTTAACATTTATTGATACAAAACTACCACGATTACTTACAATGGAACTGGTTGAACTTAGTTTATTATATTAAAATTGATAGATGTGGGTGTTTTGTTAAGCGATTTGCAAAATTTGGTCATGTTCTTCTTTCGCATTTTCCATTTATTAACTTTGATATTTGATTTTCTTGAATCCCACTTCCTTCAATTATAAGAGCTCTTCGAAATGTAAAAAGCAGTTATTTTAAGAACCAAACTAATCGTTTGTTTTAAATTATTCAGTTTAATTTGCTACATTGTAAATATAATTTTTTAAAAATTGTTTTGAGACTTACCTTTAGTAATGCATCTTCGCAAGTTAGATAGACACAAGTCAAAATTTTAAAAATACTAAACCAATAAGGAAATATTTAAAAAGTGTTCTTTAATTTCCTACTAAATGATGTATCTATTTTTTTTTTTCTTTTAACTTAAATTTTGTAATTTTTTAAGTCCATTTTGATATTTTTGAAACAGAATAATTTTATAAATGTTATTTTTATTAATTTCAAATTTAATAATTTCTTTGTTTGAAAATGGTATATTGCACATACGAAAATCTGATTAATGAGTCTCCTAAATCTGAAGTTATGGCTGAGACTGAAGAAACACCTAAAATAACCTTTTAGAGCGATGCAAAATTTGTCGAAATTATTACCTAAAATAAATACATAAGAAAAATCGGAATAAATATATCTCTAATCCGTATTATTACATAAATAATCAATTCTGAAAAATTGGAATTATCTTCAGGTGTAATAAATTATCATCATTTCTACTCGGAACAATTTTAAGCGTTTTGAATTGAAATGAAATTGTCGTCATCTTAATAATAATTTTTAACTGAGTTTTGCAGTATACATTGTATATGAATCTCACACATATTTAACCTTGGTCCTCATCATACAAAAAAGAAACATCAAATATAGTTAATTTGTGAAATTTCAATCGATATTTTAATGTCTTTTCAAAATATGCCTTTGAAAATTTTACCGAATTCTATGTATTTTTTTTGATAAATAAAACTATAAAACTTTATGGAAAATGTAAGCAAAAAAAAACCATAATTATATATTGATCAAAACACGTTGGGTGAGATAAAAAAATTAAAAACACAGTACTTCGGATATTTTTGGAAGTCTGATTTAATACAAAGATTTAATGTAGAAGACTCTGAATGTGTTATGACTTGATGCCAAAAACTTGACAACCATCATATGGTAATTGAGTCCTTTCGACATAAAGCCGTCAGTTTTCTTTTTATGAACTTATTTAATCTTTTTTGATGTCTAGAGCCTTAAAAAGAAAAGATTTCTGAACTCTTGATAATACTTTGGATATCTTCTGTAAAAATATGCTAAATATATGCACGTTCTTCTAAATAAATGATACTTTATTCATTATCTGTGTCTTTGTATCCCACATTAAGTCATTACATTTAAGTAATGACTGTTTTAAGAAACTGTATCTGAGGAATTTCAGTAGAGAAAGAAAATTTAGTAGAAAGTATATTTGTGAAATTTTTGGAAGGAAATAGATTGCAAAGAATTTCATTCACGAGTCAAAAATATATGATCACAAAAAGAATAATTTGTAAAACGTATTACTCCTTTTATCTTTAATGAGCTGAGAAACATTATATGTCAAATATTTAAAAAAAATCTAGATTCTGCAGTATGATTTCAAACAAAAAGCTTTTTTCCCAGATAATAGTTAATGTTTTGATAAACAAAACATATTGCATGTTGAACTAGGTAAAGGTTCAACATAAATTGTGTACTAATTTTAACAAAATAAACTCTTATTATCTTGCATTTCATATTATAAATACAAAAAATCTGCACTTTGCTAAATTATAAATATTTGATACTAACTAACTGACAGCTAACAAAACAACGTACGAAAATAACATAAAAATAAATAATTCTATTGTACCTGTATATATACATGTTTAAAAAAATAGAGTATAAATTTTTTTTATGATATTTACTCACAAGAAATGTTGATCAAGATAAAGGATTGCTGTGAAAAATATTGAATCATTTATTTTGAAATATATATTTCAAAATATGTGACCAATTTTAAGATTATTTTTCTGTAACCGATAAAAATTTTCTTTAAAGCACGATGATATTTAGTTTAAGTCTCAACTTGAATGTCATAGATAAGTATTATATTTAGAAACTCTATGCCAAAATTAATAGAAAAAATGCTATTTTATTGAATGACAGCTTCTCCATCAAAAATGCTATACTGACATTAAATGGAAAGCTAATTTAATTTTTGACGAAAGTTAAATTGGTAATCTTTATAAGAATGACACTAATATTTTAAAACAGTTTTATTATAAATTCAAGATAGTTTATTGATTTTGATGCGATCATGAATGTTTTTAGTGATTGGAAAGATGTTTATGAAAACAATTGTTTGTTTTTATGTTGTTATGTTGGTTAATAGCCAGTTATTAATAGTGATATTATAATTATGATTGCACCTTAAAAATAGACTAATCTCTAGAGCTTAATTTTTCATTGAATCGTTGAATAGTGATGCTTTCTTGTGACTGTAGGATAGCTGTGACATAGATTTCATTTACTTTGAAATCCTGCATACGAAGGCTTGATGAATACATCCAGTACGGATTCCATTAATCAGGGCTGTTTGTACCCGGGATAATGAGGTCCTAATTTAGTGCCCAGCGTCAAAATGATATCAACAAAATTGCGGCACGAAAGTCCATCCTACGAAACTCGAATGTGATCAGAGCAACACCACTTAGTCCGTAATGGATACGCTTTTCCCTCGACAGCTCTCCTGAATATGTTAACAAAGGGGAGGGGATCATATGTAAGTGACAACAACCCCGTGCAGGAGTAAGCATGCGATTACTTGCTTGTATGCAAATTTTCTGCTGACAATCCCCCTTGAATGGATAATGTTACACGCTAACACAGTCTGCTGCTTTTGTATACAAATGCTGGGGAGAGGGGCTGCTTCCCTCCGATTGAGGAGAGTAGAGGTTGTGGACGCGACTTTGGATTATGACTCTCCGATCGAAATTATTTAAATTCGGATTGGAGTTAAGAGAATGGCCAGTTGTATTTTATTCTATAACTTTAAGAATTTTTTTCAGCAAAGTGTCTGAAATTTTAAGTGAATTAAATAATAATTTTGTTTCGAATAATTTGGTGTAATGCGTTCTTAAATCCTTTAAGTGTTTCTATATTTATTAGACATTCATGATTTTACCCATTGTTTAGCACAGTATGGACTACATCATGGCTCCTGTGTCAGAAAACTTGCGCCATTGAAAAGACACTTCATTATGTATTCTCATTTGGGGCCAACATATCTTTTTGGAATATTCTTGATGAAAATATCTTTCAATAGATACAACATATTTTTTTAAAAATTTGTTTGGAGCTTTAAAGTCAAAATTTTATGTATTTTTTCGTACACCATGGCCAATATCCTGGATCTTGTGTTAGTAAACTTGCACTATTGGAAAGACTTTTCATAATGTGTTCTCCTTTGGGGATAAATTATCTTTCTGGGATATTCTTGATGAATCTGTCTTTCAATAGATATAACACCTGAGATTTTATTTATTTTCTTAGAGTTTTAAAGTCTTATAATTTTACATATTTTTTATTTCAGTATGGCAGAAATCCTGGCTCTTGCGTCAGAAAATTGCTCTATCGGAAAGACACTTCATAATGTATTTTCGTTTAGGGTTAAAATATATTTTTGTTGTATTTTTGATGAATTTATCTTTCAATAGATACAATATCTGATTTTTTTATTTGTTTAATGTTTTAAAGTCTCATAATTTTACGCATTTTTTCGTGCATCATGACCAACATCCTGACTCTTGAGTCCGAAAATTTGCGCCATTTTAAACTTGCGCACTTCATTATGTATTCTCATTTGGGGCTTAAATATCTTTTTGGGATATTCTTGATGAATCTATCTTTCAATAGATATAACATATGATATTTATTTTTGTTTTGTTTTGGGGAATTCAGGCTAGAACAAGGTTGTTGATCAGGTTGCGCGAAAAAATACGTCAAATTATATGACTTTACCCAAACGAATAAACAAAAATTTCAGGTATTATATCTATTGAAAGATAGATTCATCAAGAATGTCCCCAAAAGATAATTTAGCCCTAAATGAGGACACATTACGAAGAATCTTTCCAATGCTCATTTTATCGATTAGGGCTTTTGTATAAAGTAATATGGCGTTTTAATATTACGCTTAATTCAATATTTGCATGAAATTCAGTTAGTAATGTATAATTTCAAGTACGATAACTACATGCTCCCCATTCTCCCATGGGGAGAAAAATTTAAATTATGTACTTAATATACGTGAGAGTACTGGCTAAGAAATAAATAAATTAAAAAATAAAATACGAATACTATAGAGCAGCAAATTATATCAAAGCAACAAACAATATTTATTCAAATAAATCTCGCCTAATTTATGAACGGAATAACAAAAATACAACTTTAAATTGTGTATTGGTAAAATTGATACATGTAGGAATTTTTTAATGCCTGATTAGGAACTTGATTTTCAAATTGCTGTATTTTGTAAGTTGGAAATTAAGTCTTGTGATTAAAATGAAATTTTTATTAACTATTTAAATGACTGTTTAATTTATGTAATAACTTGTGCAGATATATTTTAAGTAACTTTAGGATATACTTCGCCAGCTGACACATGACTTAAAGAAAAATACAAACAAATTTATTGCAATTTTTAAAAAAGCAAATCAATTTTTCCTTTATTCTTCAATTATAATCAAGATGCTTTTTTGCTTATTTATTTATTGGTTTGATGTTTGAGAAGGTATAATTACAAAAACCATTAAGTAATATTTTCTGTGAAATATATGTTAAAAACTACTAAAAGCAAAAATTCAGATTCAAATATTATTCAAATCAGAAAATCATATAAAAATAAGCGTTTTTTTTTTTTCCTAAATAATAAATAAGTTCATTACAAAAAAAATATTTCATTTTCAAAAAAAAAATGGCAGCATATACTTTGATATGAAAATATTTTAGGCACTTCGTTTGTTAAATGGATTTTAAATGGAAAAATTCCTTTCGACCAATTACTTATAAAACATTGGGGATTTCTGTGATATCCTTGAAATTAGTAAATTAACATTTTTATTATTATAGCAAATAATTTTGATAATACAATACTTTCCCCAAGGAAACTTATGCTAACAGTATTGTTATCAAAATAGAGTGTAATGCATTGAGAATCAGAATTTCTATAATTAAACTTTTAATAAATAAAACGTACTCTTTTTCACTAAAATACTATTAGTTACAGCTATGTGCATATATATATATATATATATATATATATATATATATATGCGAAGAACATTAGCATAATAAAGAATATTATTTAGAGTATACTATACAAAAAGTGAATCTATTTATGTGAATTAAGCACATCATCAAAAAAATTATAACGAAAAAAATCTAAAATCTATTAAGTAAACATATCGATTTGAATTAAAGAAACAACTGGAAGTCTTAATCGTTAAATAGTATTATTTTGATTAACTACTTCAAATCATTCAAAATATATGGAAAATTATTTCTTGTTCCTTAAAGGGATAAATTATTAAAAATATTGCTTTAAACTCATATCAAAAAGATTTTGCAAAATCTCTATCAAAAGAATAAAAAAAGTAAAGGGATCCTTTGAACGATTGCTATCAGAATTTTTTTCCCTTCATCGTTTTTATGTGACGCACAGCGGAAGATTTTGCACTTCAAAGACACAAAAATCTCGCTATCGCTTACAAATTGCTGATTCACTGTTTATATTCCCAAAGGGTCTTAGAACGATTTCCCTTATTTTTGTTTTTTTTTCTTTCAACCAGAGTTGCTCGTTTGAGAGTTTTAGTTCAGTGATTCGAGCTTTTTCATAACCTTGCATATATATTTATATACATCTGGTATGTTTCATGCTTTTGTATTTCGCCTAGCTTATCGCGCCGGGAGAGCTAGATAGGTTATGTCTCAACCGTAGAAATAAGCAAAAAGCAACATAACTTGGAACTGCAATTTTTCATTCTACTTCTTTTTTTTTAAGAATAAAGGGGAAAAAACTGCTTTTTTTTCTACTTCTGCTACTTTGTTTTTGACTTCTGATTTTCTAGTGCTTGGTATTTCTTTTATATAAGCGCCTCTGAGAAATGAAAATTCATGAGAAAGAGCGCTACTTGGAAAATTTATGCGGTTAAAGAGATTTCAGTGAAAATTCTGCTGCTGTGAGGAAACCGTAGTTGAAAAGAAACGATGTATAAAAATGCATTTCAAGGAAAAACGAGTACTTTTTTTCCAAAATGCATGAAATGATTTTTTTCCACTTGCCACAGCTGGGTTTTTTACTGTTTTGGTACCTCTACAGACAAAACTACTGTTATAAATATTATGGTTTTTTTATTGTTATTCTTAGTAAGAAACTTTTCATGTCAGGTTACACCCCCTTTTTATATGTCTGTTATTTAATAAAGGCGTTCAGCTCTTTCAGTAGCCCTTGTGACTTTCTTTTTTAAAAAAGTGTGTTTAAAATTATAATTTTTCATGGTGTTTTACACTTTTTAATCAAAATGCTTTGTGTTCTCTCTGAGTTTTAGAGAATAGTTTTCACTTTTTAATTCTGACAAACTTCTTTATCTTTGTCAGGGTATCTTACGTCTGGAAGTTGACATATGAGGGAAAACATTTAAGTCTCTTTGCAATTCATTCTATAGCATTGTAGTTGCATGCAAATGTGATACAACTGTCTATAATTAAGATTAAGAAAATTAAAAATAAATAAATATTGAAATGATTGGCATCAAAATATTTTGCTAAAAAAACGAATGTTATTTATTTTCAAGGTTTTAATGATAGCATCTCAATTTTAATGATTACTTTTTAAGAATCAATAGAAAATATGTGATTATTTTAAATGTTAACTCAGAAATAAATCTGTTGATAAAATAAAATAAATAAAAATCTTAATCAGAAATTATTCTGTGCATAACTCTGTTTGCTTCTCATCTTCTCTCCTCAACCTTCTGCCTAAAATTTCTTTTGTGACATTTTATTTGTTGAAACATTTGTTGATGAAAGATACCTAAATCGTTTATAATTCACCATTAAAAACTGAATTTATTACGTAAATTTATTTGTAATACATGCTCTTTCAATGGACTTTCCTTTTGTACTCAGATATGAAAGCAATTTATTTTATTTCGAATTATCATCCAGATCTCCTGAAGGAAAAATAAGTAGTTAGAGAATGTAACATGTTTTTATCATATATAGGTACACCAGATATAGTATAATAAAAGACATATCGCGTGCATCATAAATATGAATATACAAGAACTTTTTGGGACATTTTTAGCCTTAAAAGTTGGAGCATTTGTTCAGATGAAATGTGCCTTAATTTTTTTATATTTTCTCCTTCAAAACTCAATTTATTGCTTAAATTTAATAATTTTTTACATGTTCTTTCATTAACCCTCACATCATGTTTAAATATGGAAACAAGATTATAAATATCAGCACGTTTTAGCAGAACAATTAGTATCTTTTCGAAATAAAATTGCATACTTAGTGAGAACATTTTTGATTTAATATATGAGAAGGCCATTAAAAATATTTCAGCTAAAATTATCTAGTGAAAAATATAAAACATAAATCCCGAAATGCATATACGAATTAATATTAATGAATTAAGAAAACATTGTTTTGTATACTTGTGACGAAAACCTTTTTCTGGATAGAATTTTATTTTCCATATAATTTTATTTTTCTATACAATTTTTTATATAATTTTATTTTTTACATACTTTTTTTCTGTGTATAATTTTTTTAATTGAGTGTAACAGATCGCTTTTAAATGATCTATATGCTTGCAGACAAACATTCTATCGTTAATTAAACCAGTTATTGTTGTAGTTTTCTTAGTTAAAATTTCATTTTATTTATCTTATTATTTCAAAAGAAATTGTGTATCCACTTGCAGCAAGTCTTCTGCAACCGTTACTATGTATTGGCTTTCATAATTTTGTTGTAACAGATGGAAAGGAAATTCGATTTATGTGTCGGAAGTGATACTTTATTGAGTATTGAACCAATAGAGAAGAAGCAGAATACAGTTCATTTGTTAGAAATAAGAAATATTTGGTTTGTACGTCAACTCAAATAAAATAAACCGTATAAATAAAAGAAAAACCTTTCAAAATATGTATCGTTTCTTTCGTGATATCTGAAAATCCAGTAAGTACTGAAAGTAAAAATAAACGTCTTTCTTTATTCATTGACAATAATTTAATGGGCCATTAATAAATCCAAGGATATATTAGGTTTAGGATAACAATTTGAAAATATTTAAAAATATATTGATCATTCGTTTAGAATTTTGTAGAGAAATAAATGTTCCTTTATTTAATTTTTTTAGTATTCATATTAATGTGTTTATTTGATTTGATCGAAATTTCCAACCGATAAGAGGGGTTTGAAAAAAAAATTTATTCAATGTTTAGTGGTAATTTTTATTGAAATGATGAATTATCTTTTGGAACTATTTTAATCGATATTTTATCGAGTTTTCAACCCTTTATTATGTATTACACTATTGTATCGTCATATATTTATGCGTTCTCTACAGACAGAGACTCCATTGCCTAGGGGTTTGTGCTACTGAACTGGAGTGTTACATGCCAGAAAACTCTTCCCGCCTATTATTAACCATATATGTGGATGATGTTTATACTAAATCTCTTGTTGCAGGTTAATGCTTTCCTCTCGGTGAAACGCAGTGCAAGCACTTCGGATTATTTTGAAATTGTGGAACTTGGCTGAAATTTAAAGGATTCATTGAAAATGACAATAATGTGGCTTTGAAAAGTGACGCTAATGTAACGAATATTAAAAATGTCAATAAGCTATTTCAAAATTTTCGAAATAAATATACATTTATTGATTAATTTAGTCTTATACTGGTATCAATCAAGTAGCACAATGTGAGAGAATAAGGAAAGAATTTATCTTAAACTTCCATAATATTTAGTAATTACTGATTATAGTTAATAAATAAATAATACTTAAAATAAAAATATTTTAAAATCTTTACAAATAAATTTTTATTCCTATAAACAAATTTTAAACACTTTTTATTTTAATTAGCAAAAGTCTTCTAATTAAATCATTAGAAAAGTTTATATGAATAAAATGAATGTTTGTCTGTATGTATCTTATGCCTTCCTAAACAGTACACCCGATTGTGATGAAACTTGGTCAGCTTATTTCTGACATCTGCGGATGGTTGCAGGCATAGTATAACTATTTAAAATAAAAATAAAAATTCGTATCTCTACTACATCTACTTACGAAGGATTAATCTCCAAATAGTTCGCCGAGGACACACAATATATTCAGCAGAAATGCTAAATCCGAGTTAAAGGCCAACATTGTATAGCTATAGTACACAAAGCTAAGTCATTCTCAAAGCTAACAACTTTATTACAGATTATGCGAAAAAACCTTTGTGGGGCCGATCCCGGGGGTTTTAAATTTTAAATAAATGTTAGCATTTTTCGCTGTAACTTCCAAAAATATTATAGTACAAATAATTTTGCACTATCTTAATTTTCAAAAAAAAAATCTTTTCAACTATATTAACGATTTTATGGTAAAAATATATTTTCTATGTTTCATAAATTTTGAAAGAAAATATTTTAATCACGTTTTCTAAAACTAAACTTGCTAATAATGAACGAGTATGAAACGAGTCACGAGATACAATAAATGATTTCCTTCATTGCCATTCTGAAAGAACCTCAAATTTTACAATTCTAAAAAGTTGAAATCTAATCATAGAAAAAGTATATTTGATGGTTCGTATTTTATATACTTTCGTACCGTTCATCTTATTTCGATTAAACATTGCCAAATGATAAATTGATTGCATTTAATATTATATTTGGCAGCAGCCATGCACCGGGTACCAACTAGTTTGAAATAAAATGTAGAGAAATTCATAAAAATCTTCCTTGTGGCTTTTTATAAATGTTCTGTGTACCCTAGACTATAGGGAGCTGTAAAGTTTTGCAACTTAAGTATTTTTTATTAATTCAGGCGATACAAAATATTGTATTATTTGCTGCTGCAGAGTAAGAGCAGTATTCGTCATAAGGAAAATGTCCAGCACTTCTTTAAAAGAGAATGTTAAATATTTTGCTTCTTATAGATTCTTAGTACTTAACATTAGTTTTGAGATTAGATTTATCCATCTTAGCTACATTTTATTCCTGTTTTCAAGCAACATAAAAGTTTTTTTGGAACGTAATAAATATTTTAACTGGCAAATATGTTACTCCTTATTAGTACATCGGACATCATTCTCAGACTGTTTACATGGCAATGTTTCAATAAAATTGAGTTTTTAGCTTGAAATCCTTATTTTCGAAAATCTAAAACTTACAAACCCTGCAACCACCGGTTAAGCTTTGAGATTAGCAGAAATTCAACAGATTAACGTATATGTCATAATCAATACCTTAAAATGTTTGTATAAAATTCCATATTTGAATTACAGCGGAAATTCCATTAATAGGATTAGTACGAATACGAAATCGTTATAAAACTGATGTATCATTTAATCTTGCTTCATATATTTTGATGCACCTAATTTCAATTCTTTTGCTTCGAATTCTTTCTTTCAGCAATATTAAATATATGAAAGTCATAATTCATACATGAAATTAACATAAAAAGATGGGGTTACTTTGCATCTACTTAAATTGTTTTGTTGAAGTCTCATCCTAAAACTGGCATTTAAAATTATCATTTCTTTATAATGATTATTCAATTGTTGAAATGAGTAAAGAATTGATTGCATAGCAAAATAAATTAAACCGTAAGATAAAATTTTTGTTCAATCATTTTAGGAATGAATTTAGGCATTTATCGGCAATTCTTACTACAGAATAAGTCACAATAAATGAAATTTCGGAAGCTAAACTGAAATTATTTGGTATTGATGATTTTGAATATGTTATTATGTAATTATTACCTTTAAAGAAAATCAAGTCTGAAATTGAAATTAATATTAATAAAAAACGTGAAGATACTATGCATAGATCACAATCAAAAAGAAAGTTATAAGATTATTATCACAATAAATCAGATTCCCACTCCAATCAGAATGAGATTTTTAAAAAATAATTCATTTTCAGAGTGTTTCTTAATTTAAATATACAATTCGAAGGGCATTGAATTTCCCTTGTTCCAATCTTCCAGATTTTATAAACAAAAACGAATGCCAACGGAATTAAGATATCTGGATAACAACGACAATTCTTTAAAGTAATAAATTATAAATAAATATAAATAAAATTCCAGAAGTAACATTTCCCAAAGTTAAAATAGCATGCCGGGAAAAGAGAATAAATGAGATATATGAGACTAAAATTGTATACACACACGCGCTCAGAATGAAGAAAAAAGTTCAACAATTCTTGGAGGAAATTATGTGAAATGAAATGGGCTTAGTCAAAAGAAGTTTCGCGTTTTTTCCTTTCCTTTATTTTTAACCTTTAAAGCTTTTCTAGTTTCTTTTCTTCCCCAGTACTCTCTGTCTGATTGGGTTACGTCGTTGGTAGCAGAAAATGAGAAAGACAAAGGAATTTTAATGTGTATTCTGAGAAAAAGAGTACGAATAATAATTTTATTTCTGACAAACAGCTCCATTTTTTTTTTGTCTCTGTCTTTTAAACTTAGGGATTTTGAATAAAGTTAGCATCCTCAAAATAATTGAATTTTCTATAAAATGTATTGTTTTATATTGTGGAGAATGATTATTGTTTCAATTAATAACTATTCAGTCTATCCATGGCTTTTATATTAGTCAATTTTCTATTTATTTAAAAGCACTTATAGGAATGTGAATCCTTTCAAACTGCCATTAGAAATTCAGCAAATTTTTCTATCATTAATAGGAAAAAAATATTAACCTACTGCAACGTGGGAATTGTTTCCAAATCTTAAAGCAGAGATTTGGATAATATAAAAAAGTCAGTACTATACAATAAAGAAAATTGGGACATGAAATTATATGCACCCATAATTAGTGGATCACACTAAACATAATTATGCTTATGCATTTTTCACATTTTTTTCCTCTTTTCGATAGTTTTATTTCAATAATTAACTGAGCACCTTCCCATAATTTAATAAATACAATTTCTTGTTCTGCAAACTAAAAAAATGAAAAATGATGTCTTATTTTGTTGAATTTTAGTAAGATAATTTAAGAGCTTTTATCCCTATATATTCTATTATTTAGTGCTTCATTGAGATAATCTGAACCTCTTGTTGATAACTAGACTAAATATTGATGATGTATTGTGTATCAGTTTTTCTATCCTCGAGATTAAAAATAAAAATAAAAAACATTTTTAGACGAAATTCTTTTGATTTAAAAAAGAGTATTCTAAAAATAATTTCAGAAATGATAACTGAATTTTTTAAAAATAATAAAATAATTTGCTTTTTAAATATTAGCACATTTGCATCTTTGCAGTAGACATGTACAGAGAGTTAATTCTTGCAAAACACTTCCGGTAATATTCCGTTATTCCTAATCAGTTTTGTGATTACTTTAAAAACTAGATATAATTTGTTCTTCCAATATAGTTCTTTGTATATGCCTTAAGAAAATATTTGATATGTACAGAAAAAGTGTATATAATGCAGAAACTTAGATCTATGGAATCTTCATGAAAAAGAAAGATTATATCAGAATAAAGTCTTTAAGAAATCAATAAATGAATATGACTTAAAATAGTCAGCTACAAATGCTACGGATACCACCAGATTCAATAGGCAGCTGTAGATCTTAATGCAATAACAGCGATTGATTATTTATTACTAAGCTGCATCAACGAAAATTAAAGATTGTATTAGCTCTATCAGAACGATTAATCGAATGCAGAATTACCGTATAATGTTTCATAAAATGCATTTCATATTTTTAAAAACCAGGTATTTTTCCCTGTTTACATATTAAGGACATCATAAAACTTGTTTACTTGTTCATAAAAACTTCAAAGAGACATACAGAAAAAGAGTAATAAAACAATTTTTAAGAAAAACTCTAAAATCATGTTGAAAGAGAAAGTTAAGACATCAAAGATCGCCCAATGAAAATAGTTAGCGTTTTTTTTATGTTTCATTTTATTTCGTTACTTTTTTCCTTTTCTTCAGAGGAATTCAATCCTCACCGATTTGCTTGCACTTGTTTAATCAACTAACACCTTTCTCAAACACAATCAAGGCAAATAAAAACACAAAAAAGAGGACTGATTGCTTTAGTTCCCCAAATCACACACATTGAGAGATTAAGAAGAAAAAAATCCCCTTCGAAATCAGGAAAAAGTTTCCTGTTAGCTAAAAAAAAAGTAAAAGTGGAAACAAAATAAAAAGCCAAGCAGGGAAAGAAATACCCCTAAAAAACTTATACCTACATCCGAAAGCTAAATTTTCCCGGACGAACTGCCGGACTATTTGCCGGTCTAATGGAATCCGGCAGTTCCCCTATCTTGCCGAAATTCAAAAGACAATAATAATAAAAACAAGAACAAAATAGAAAAAAAATTGGGAAATGTTAGTCAAGTACTTTTGCAGGTACGGAAATCAGGAAGAGCTTTGATGATGATTCGCCTTAAGTAACAGAAGAGCAAGAGGAAATGTTATGCCATTAAGCCGCTCCCTCAACAGTGGCGCTGGCATCGGCAGTTTTTTCACTTCACTTGAGAAAAACAAAATGAAAGAGACGATTTATCTTAAGCAATGTTTACATTAGAGCAATGCATCAAGGGATGTTTAAGCTGATCTAAAACATATTTTTAATGTATCTTCGGAAATAAAAGAGAATAAAGAAAGAAATTGAGTTCGAGAACAGCATCAAGTGACTCGAAAGAGTTTTTATTTGTCTCTTTGAAGCAATCTTTTGAAACAGGAAAAATGTAAATAAGATAATTGAAGCCGTTGGTTTTTTTTATCTATATCTAATGCTATTTAGTGACAACTTTACTATTATGAAATTTTTAAACTGTTACAATGTGTATGCATCTTAAACAAATTTAAGAAATTATTGAAGAATATTTATGTCAGGGAATATTTCTTCCTTGGAAGTTAAACGGAAAAATGAATATTACTACATTCTTTCTTTGATTTTATTGTGTCAGATAGAATAAGACTTCTTTGCGAAGACTTATATATATATGTGTATATATAATGGCAGCTTCATTTAATTTATGATTTAATTTATGATTAATGTAATTATTCTCGAAATGTATGAAAAACATGAAAATACATGAAACGCTGTTTTGACTAATGATATGTTAAAGTAAAATTAAAACTTTTCTTTTAGATTTTATTTGTAAAAGGGCAACTGAAACATAAAAAGCAACTAAATTCATGAATTAAGTGTTAAACACCAGCACCTGTTTTAACATTGCACAAGGGCTTTCTGGAATAACAAAAGTGAGAGTTTGGTCAGAATTTTTACAAATATTTTTTTGTTATACTTGCCATTAAAATGCAAAGTATTGTGGATATATTTCTATACTCTTGAACTTGTAAAGTAAAAAGGCACTGTGTATTCATCGCAAACATTAGATTAATGACTTTCTTTACTTAGATCTATATTGTGTGATCCAACTAAATATAAACATCAACAAAAATTAAATTCTAAAGGCTAAACAGCATAACTCATTTAGATGTCAAACTAGCAAATACGAAATTATGTATTTGCAACATATCATCTTTGGTCATATGATTTCCATAAATTCAACTTCTATGATAGTACAATTTGCAGTTTCGTAATTTATTTTATATTTCTTTTCTGAAAGTTTTATTTTTGTATTTTTAAGTAAAGATAAAGCATATCACATCCTATTCATACTATTAAGCCACCAACCTATCTCTTTAAATTGTAAACTAAATTATTTCTATCACGTGCATGTTAGACATGCATGTGATAATAAAGAGAGAAATTGCAATTTTTAAAAAAAATGTAAATAATCATAAAAGAAAACAAAAGAATAAATTCTTTAAAATGCTTCAAAAGTGTGCCATGGGAAATTATTTTTAAGCTCTCTTTACAAAATTTTGATATTGGTAAATGTTTCTTACAACGTAAAAGTAACAAAAAATCAATAAATTTAATAGTTATAGATCTATTCATATATTTAATTATCTTTTCCTTTAACTATTGCTTAATTATAAAGGTTTTTTTTTGTAAAAAAAGATTTTTTTGGATTTATAATTGAATGCTATAATGTAATATAATGTAAGCAATCATGGTGAATGGAGCATTGATAAGAAAATGGCAAATGTTTGTAATTTTGCTGTTTACTATCACGTCTTCATAAATTTGGCAGTGAAGAAAATGACTCGAGGGAATAAGGTGGTTCCAATCAACGAAATGATTAACCGAGATTATTAATTACTAATAAAAATATCGAAACATATTTTTATCATTACGAAAACCGAGATTTTTTATTAGTTAAATCCAACAGGCCATCCTGTATATGTGCATCACAATTTCATTTCTAAGAAAAAAATTAGTTATTAATTTTATCAATGAAAAAATGATTTCGTCCTGCTTACTAATCTGCAACATCAAGCGTCAGCCATTCAATGATCAAAGCAAAAACAGGACCACAGTTTCTCCAATTATAATTATATTTCTAATAAAAAGTTCCTTTCTTTGTAATTATTGACTAATTTATTTTATATTAGTTTTTTTATATGCTTCTCTTGTACCATATTATGTTGATAAGTTGAATTATAACTAAATTATTGATTTGTTTTTAAAATTCATAGTATTCTTCTACCTATTATACCTTTAGATCGTTTTTTATCAGTAGATAATTTAAATAGTTCGGAAAATTTACCTAGAAAATTATGACAAACGAGTGTATATTGCCATCATTTTTATATAATTATAAATTCTATAAATACATATTTTTATGTTGTTCTTTTGACTTATGGCACTTTATAATTCCACTGAAAGTTGTCTTTTAGAGATTTAAGCCGAGCGAGTGCCCCTTGCCCAGCATACAACTTAACTACTTCATGCATCACATTCGCTTGAACGAACCCTTTTTATGGGTGTGGGCACATTCACACACTTAACAAACAGAACACTAAATAAGAACAGCTATACCTGAGCCGGAATGGTATGGTATGGTATGGTGCGTTTTATTGGCACAAGTTCCAATTTAGAACAAGCTACGCCATCCACAAGGATTTTTAAATAACTTGATTACAAATGTGTAAATGAAAGAAGGATGTATTGTTAAAATGACAAAAGTTGAGAATACCTATGATTTAAAATGATTTGGCACAAGAATAAAATTAAATCTCAAGTGCTAAATGCTATGAAAAATACCAATAGCTTTTAAGAAGTCAAAAAGTTTTCAATGAGGTTTCTCAACCACCATGTCTCGCAAAAATAAAAAGGCTATTGAAAGTGTATTAAGCGATCTGAAGTAAAATTAGGACATTCAGTAAGAATATGTTCTATAGAATTGATCACTCCAAACTTCTTACAATGAGGAGCCCGTTCACCAAACAACAAATGTCAATGTGTATGTCTAATACGCAGACGAATTAATGTTACATCTGCGCATCGTTTCGGTAAAATGGAATTTAGAACCTAGATTGAGATCTAGATTACTGGGAAACACCTATGCCATGGAATAGACATTTTTTTATCTTCTGTAAATGTTCTGGTTTCTATCAAAATTCCCTTCTCTGGTCAATCAAAGCATTCACTGTCCACAAGGGTTACAGAACCGGGGATAAGAGATAGTAATCTGTTCTGTACGCATGAATCGTATTTGGTTCAATATGTGACAGTTCTTGTGTTCAATTTGATCTTGATATACGCTTTATTTTATTTCATGAAACTCCGACCTAGAAAATACCAACCTCTGTTGACCACATATTTAGTAAATCTCAGTTTGTTAACAGTACAGATTCTTATTTTCATATTTATGCACATGATTCAGATTTGTTCCTAAGATCACTATGATGTTTTGATTATAAATAATTTTTGTATTTTTATTGATAATTTGTCACGTTTTCATAAATTTTCAAATCAATTCATAATTTAGACTTTTTAGTTAATCCGGTTCAAAGAAATAACAGTCACGTCAATTGTTATGACCAATCAAATATGTTTAACTTTTTTTAATTAAAAAAATCGCTGGTTGGTGAGATGCGAATAGCATAAAGATAAGCAAAAAAAAAAAACACTTTTAAGCAAATGGAATTATTAGTTTTAATCAAAAGGAGGTCGTTTTATTTCCAGACAGGAACGATTATTGATCAAATAGAAGATTAATTACGCTTTATTAGATTATTTTACTGAAAAAAATATTTCTCACATGATGTTTATATAGTGTTGAAAAATAATTTAATAACTTCACATCTATAATTAAATGTTAAAGTTTGAATGAATTTTTTCATCACACAAGAATAATAAAATTTTGAATTATCGAAGTAAAAGTTAATTATCTGTATGAAATTCAATTATTTGGTTAAAACTGTAGGAGGATAATATGTAAGGTTCATGAGTGTAAATATTTACAATATTTAGAATAAACCTATTTTATTGTCCTCACAGAAATAATAGGCGGGAAGGAAGTATAGGCTTTAATTAAATTAATATAAAGAGTTTTGAAAACTTTTATATTTCAGACCTCTTATGTCCGGAAAAATATATTTATGGAATTATATTCGCCCATAATCTATACTATTAACTCAAAAATAGAATATGTTAGAAAAAAAGGATTTATTAGGTGATTTTTACATTAAAATCAATATTTTGAATCAAATCGGGAGATGAAATCCATCTGAAGGAAATTTGTTGATCTTACCATCTAAATTTATGAGAACATAATAAATAAATGAAAATTAAATGGATGAAATTTTGCTACATATTATATTGCAATGCATATTATCTCTAAGTTTCTGCCAAATTTTCAAATTCAGTTTCCTTATTAAACTAGCTATTACCCGCCATTTTGATTGAGTGGGAAATTTGATGTATATGTACGAAAACTATCAAATAATGATAAATCTAAAAACAATTAAACTAACCTAAAAATGATACATTAAAAAGTATAAGTATATACGAAAAATATATAAAATAAATACAATTTAATAACAGAAACACTCAACTAACGTAAAATCATTTTATTTACATTGTATACTCAATATAAAACAAAACAGCAAATCAAGTCTGGTCAAATCTATTTTATTTATTGATTGAGATGGAGGCAGCTACAACAGTATTATACACATAATTTTTAAATTTTTAATTTAAATGTAAACACAGTTGTCAACAATCACACGCAAGCATTCAACGTCAGTTGGCATAACGCCTATGTCTGACTTCCCTACGCCAATTGGGGTAATGAAAGGCAGATTAGAATTTTTTAAATTTTCTTTATTCTGTTTTCTTTTAATTTAAAAGTACTTCAGAATGAATCCGAAAGAAGGATTCATTAACGACGTTAGATTTTAAAAACATCAAAAATTATGAAAGAAAATAGAATCGTTTGAAATAATCGGATGAAATTCTGCTAAGCTTAACATCAATTCTTTTGGGAAATACACCCTTAGCCTTACTCATCTTTGCGGGATTTGGCCTCAGCTTTTTGGCTCGAAAGCTAATCTTTAATGAATAAAAAATGAACCACTCAATTAACCAGAATAAAAAGTAGTCTATGTTCTATTCTTGACTATAATTTATCTTTGTACTAAATTTCATCTAATTATGTTCAGCCGTTCTGGCGTGATTGAGTAACAAACATCCATCCAAACGTTCGCATTTATAATACTAGCATAGATGGTGATTCTCAGTTGATTTATTCCCAAGTATTGAAACACGATCACTCATAAATATTCATAAAAAATATTTTGGACATGCATGACTATGCATTATTTAATGATTTTATGAAATAAGACAATGTTCTTTTAGCGTGTGATAATATTGTTTGGTAAACATGTAAACGTTTCTGAGGCATCATTGGAGGTTTTTTTCATTTAGAATTGGAAGAGGTATCTTCCTAAATTTATAAATCTAGAAATTTCTATTATTATATTATATTGTTTATTATATTTTCTTTCATTATATTATATGTTCAGCATAAGTATTGTTTGGGATTCTAATCTTTTTATAATCAAGAATGTATGAAGTTAAAAAAATGTCAATATTTTAAGTGTCTGAAAGAAAACTTATTTTTTAATAATAAATAATGCTATAATGTAATAAATCTAGAGGTTTAATTTATAACAATAAATATCTTTAGCAAAAAATGAGGAGCCGCTATAAGAAATATTATAGATAATATCTAAATAAATATGTTTATTAGCTTGGTTAATAAACAGGTTTGCCGCAGTCTGTCAATGGGTACAAACCTGTCATCTAGAGTGATTTTCATCGACACCAATTGCGTAATGATACAATGATAAATAACAAATATGTAGGAGTGCCCCATTGTGGGTGTTTTTTTTTCTTAGATCTGAGATACACTATGAATGTACCTCTCATCTTATTAATAAATATTCTATGAAAACCATTTCTTAATGTAAACTTTTAGGTGCCCGTATGCATTTTGATCATTTGCTTCACTTTAAAAGGCATCTATTGAGAAGGATTGGTACAATTTATATCAATCAAAGTATTTTCCAACTTTTTCTACAACTTTTTCCTCTTTTCGTTCAATAAGTCTTGCAATTGATTATCCCCATTTTGTTTAGTTCACTAGGACGTTCTTTGTCAATGACATAGAATTCGCCACTCTTAAATTGTTGAAACCAAAACCGACAATTGAGATATGACAGAACAGTATTATCATTAAGTTTCTAAAAGTGGACTGTTGGCTTCAGTATATTTCTCCAAATCAAACAAGAAAAGCAATGAATGTTGAGAATGCCATTTGGAGTGATTCATGATTGGAGTCTTTATACATTGAATAACTCAATAATACTAAATGGAAAACTTTTAGAACGATAACATTAAAATAATAGTAAATCGATAAAACACAAAATAATTATCGCTTATATAGGTACTAATTCGTGAATTTTGTCAATAAAGTATTTAATATACATTGTAATTTAATATACACTCTAAAAATGGAGTTTTAAAAATAGATGTATATTACAGTATCACTGAAAAAATTTGAATTTTATCTCATACCTTTAGAAAAGCGATTCAATAGAACCTCTTTGAGAGTTATATTTCAACAAATGTTGTTAAGAATTAAATGCTGGTGTTAACAAATGCTCTAATTATTAAGAATTCAAAAATGTGTTTTAATATTATTATATTTGAAACATCAAATTTCCTTATTGATTTCTTTGATTTGCTGTATAATTTTACACAACTATATGACCCCGAAAATAGTCTGTTTATTTAGCATTATTTAATTTGGTTTTGCAAAGGATTATTTAATAATAAATATACATTATCCATTTTAGAGCCCGGAAAGCAATTTCTATATGTTTAGAATGTATTCTATGCATTCCCATGTATTATTACTTTTTCTTAGCATTTATTAAAATAAACTAACTAATTCGGAATAGCTCATTTATTCTAGGTTTCGTATTTCTTTATTTCATTTATCATTTGTGTGATAAAAAATTAATTATCTATTTTCGTTTCTGATTGTATAAAAAATAACAATAATAGTTTTAAAATTCCATCTATAACAGTCATTGAAACATCAAATTTTCTTATTGCTTCGTTGATTTGCTTAATAAGTTTTCACAGTTATATTCCCATGCATTATTATTTTTTCTTAGCATTTATTAAAATAAACTAGTTAATTCGGAATAGTTCATTTATTCTGGGCTTCGTATTTCTTTATATCATTTCATTTCTTTATTTCATAATCATCTTTAAATTATAAAAAAAAAATCAATTATCTGTTTTTGTTTCTGACTGTATGAAAAATATCAAACAGATAACAAAAATAATTTTTTCATCTATAATAGTCTTCCTCTCAGTGAATCTGTAAACTGGCTAAATAAATTTCGATCTTCTACGCAGTCAGGTTGATCAGATCATCTTAAACATCGATTGACCTGAAGGCCCACCACACTAAGGAGAGAACTCTCATTTTCAACCACATCTTACGTAACCATGGTAACCAGATGATTCACCTCAGTATTTTTTTATCATCTTTCTTTTGTTCTCTTTTTCCAGTTTATTTTACTAAAGTTTGACTTACTTTCCATTCTGAATTGCTTTCCTGTTCGAGCCTCCTTTATTTCCTTGAAAAGTTTCACTCTTAACAATTCACTTTTTTTTCTATCAAGGAAGTTTTTCGAAGTTTTTGCTAAGAGCTGGGTTCAAGAGACATTTATTTTAATTTTATTTAATCGACGGGGTAGAGTTTAAATGAGAGCTATACGGGTGGTGTATTCGAATTTTTTATCAATATTTCACAGATTTATTGAAAATTGTTTTGTTATGGAATTATTTAATTGGTTTTAATATTTTTATAAAATATTCAAATTTATGGTACCGTATTTTTTATAGTAAATAATTTTGAAATATTAATATCTGCTAATAATTTTAATCATATAGAGTTAAAATTTGTTTCAGGGTTTGTTGATTTATTTTTATGTTTGTATTTGAATTCTTACTTTCAATAAGTATAAATACGTAGCAATGGTGAACTCAATCCAGTATCATCTACAATACATTTTGTCGAAAAAATATGTAAAATTAAATATTTATTATATCATATTATATTTTATTTAGTATATTATGCTATTTATTATATTATATTGTTTATTATATTTTCTTTCGTTATATTATATGTTCAGCATAAGTATTGTTTGGGATTCTAATCTTTTTATAATCAAGAATGTATGAAGTTAAAAAAATGTCAATATTTTAAGTGTCTGAAAGAAAACTTATTTTTTAATACCTTTAAAGGTTTCACAGAGTTTATTTAACTATTTATTTCCCTCGATAAAATGTTCTATTCAATTAGAATGATTTGTAAGAAAAACATGTTTGAAGTCCAATTAGTTTAATTAAAAGTAATTGTTTTCCCTAGAGATTAATAATTTTTCGTTTGAAAACAATATATTGCTGTTTCGTTTTTACAAATATTACTTTTTATGTAATTTTAACAAAACAACAGAGAAATTTTAGAGGAAATGCGTAAATAGTAAAAAAATCTAACTCTAAAAATAAAAAAAAGTTTATTTTTAAAAGAATAAATGATTTTATAATATGAATATATATTTTGGAAAAAAGCAATAGCATCAAATCCTGTCGCAGAAATATGTTTTCAAACAACAAGATATTCCCTCACGCTTTACAGAAATCAGATTTCTGAAAGTCAAGAAAGGGTTTTATGTAACTGACTGTGATGTAACAAAATGAATGAAATTTAAATATATACGGTGGATTATGACGCTTTGCGATTCAGGCAGGGAAAGTAATTTTAGCATTTCAATGGAAATGAGTTATGATTCATGAAATATAAGATAGAAATTTTCACAATCTTAATATGTCTCGCATTTGGCGCATTTATAAATGATCTCGCGTACTTTCATTCACCTATAATGGGAATTCCACCATAAATGTTAGAAAGAATATTTTTAGATTTCAGACACATTTCGGGAGTATTATCTCACCTTGTATATTAAATATTTTTCGACTTTGACAAATCTTGTAATTATTTAACTCATGTTAGGATTCTTAATATCAGCGAAGGAATTTTCTTGTTGGGTAATATTTTAATTCTATAAAATAATAGTTATTGTTCATATCAATTGCATTAAGAGAATCGGAATTTTTTTCATTTCTTTGAATTAAATATCAATTTTCGGAAATATATTCATAATTTATTACAAATAATGATTGGAAGAGGTTATAAACAAACATCAAAAGTGGTTTTTTGTAACATATTTTTCTGACAAAAATATGTTAATGTTTATCAGAATTTATTTTTAAATGCCCACTACTGCAATTTCTGCATTCAGATTCATACATTCTTTCTACAGTTCTGCCTACTTTTTGGCTGTTTAGAAGAATTATTTTAAATTTTCTCTTTGTAAATTGCTCGTATTGTATAATTATACAGATAGATATGCAAATAGGCTAATTATAGGCATACAATATATGAATAGTTATTACATTAATTGTATATCCTTAGTTATTACAGAATATGCAATTCATATATAATAAAATATATTGATTTAATATTATATTATTTATAAATTTATATTAACTTATGATATTTCATAACTGTCGGACGCTCAGATGCTCAGTTTTCAGCACTGACTTTTATTCGCTTTAAATTTCGTTTATATTTTATAGTTATTATGTCTAGAAGGTGAAAAATAAATAAAAACATAAAAATAACTTTTTCACATTTTTAACTATTCTAATTACAGATCCACAGCTGTATTTTTATTTTCTAGGTTTTTTATAGAAAAAAATGCTTTTACAACTTTGCAAAAGATACTCTTTACTCGTAACTTAGTAAAAATTCTCTGTCGAATAAATTTTTCACAGCTGCTCAAAACTGTCGGGAACCTATTCCAAAGCATTTCGCATTGAAAAGTTTAACATTTAATAACTACGCTGAAATTTTAATACCAATTTCAACCCATCTTAAAATGCAGGTCGACCGCTTAGTTTACGGTTCACGTTTATTCGCTGGCTATAAAATTGAGGCTTCCCCCTACGCCAGCGTTCCCGTGAAGCGGTTTTCCCAAAAGTCTGTTTATCGTCAAGACCATTTGAGACATCTGGTGTACCAAAGAGAGAGTCGGTGGAATCTTATATCGGTCCGTTGGTTTCTGAGTTGCTACGCATAGTCGAGGTTAATGGAAAAACGATGGTTATAGGGTTGCCAATCCGAAACCAATGATTTCCTGGTGCCAGAGCTACCGTGGCAATATTTATAGACTTTTATGTTCCTTAGATTGTTTTCAGATGTTTCAGGAGCGAGAAAAAGATTTATGAAAATTCATTTTTATGGAAAAAAAGTTATTTTGTACTTAATGGGAATTCCTTTAACTCGTGTTACATGGGGGGAAAGCAATGTCGTCATTTGTTATTTAGTAAGCTCATTCCGTTTCAGGTCCTTAAGATTATATTTCTTTCCCAATATCCAAAAAAATAAATTCATAGGGTTAGTTGAATATTTTATTTAAAAGATCTGTAATTATCCTATAAATAATTTTACTGGTATGTCCTTTGCATAAATGACTGTATGATTAATTTATTTTTTAGAGTGAGATCGAATTTTATTTTGAAACGGCTTAAAGTTCAAAATTTACTATGAATCATACCAATGTTTAAGTTAAGTTAAAGTTAATTTTACTTTTATTTGAAAATTCCATGAGCATATTGTGAAATATGATTAAACAAAATCAAATCTTTTCCATGAAATTATGATTACAAAGCATATCTTCTTGTAACTTAAAACTTATGTAAAACTTATCAAATAAAATTCTTTAATAAATTATCCCACAAATAATTCTAAATATTGAAATAAGTAATGTAACTTTTATATAAATTATATATATACCAATATTATGAAAACTTTTACATAAGCTAAAAAGATATCATGATATCAAAGCATATTGATCAGTAACGAAATGGATAACAATATTTTTAACGCTTTTAGTTTGAAAACAATATATAAGTCGAAATTACATAATCTCTCTCTCTCTCTCTCTCTCTCTCTCTCTCTCTATATATATATATATATATATATATATAGATCAATTTAAAACCATCTAAAAATATCTGATTCCTGTCTGAAATAAAATAAATACATTATTAAAATTAGAGTTTGGAATTTGAATCCATCAGAAAAATACAGAAACGGGAGTATACAATACATGACATTAAATCACCCCTTGTATAAAAAAAACTGTTACTTTATCTCATTAAATATACATCATAAATCTGTACAATGAATTTAATCAAATTTTAATATTAAGGTTTATCATTATATTACATATTAAAATGTTACTTTATGTAGCATACATCAGTTAAATGGTGAATCCAAGAAACGAAGAAAAACTTTTAGTTAAAGGATCGATTATTTTATTTCCACCAAAAATGGGTTTGAGTAAATCTTTGTTCTAAGAATCTAATAGAAGCAAAAATATGTTTAATTACTCTTATTAATAATAGTATTAGTCTTAAGTAATATTATTAATAAAACAAAGGACACTGGCATTACGTATGAAATATATAAATGACCAGTGCTTTACCGTGGTCTTCACTTGCCATTTATGGCTTTATATTAAAAGTTTTAGGACTTTATTATGCGATGGAATTAACAAACTTCGGACTTTACATTTTGGAAAATGGAAGGAAACTCAATATTTCTCAAACCACTGTATTAAGAATGTGATAAGAATACACAATTTGAGGATCAGCATTCCACTTTTAAGTATCCAGTAATGCCTGGATAATAACTGCTTCAGCAACGTGCGCATAGATTCATAAGTGTTTAAGAGAAGCAATGCTACGTCAAATATCTGCGACTATCAGTGTGGAATGTAAATCAAGAGTGTTCCTGAGAATATTGAATAATTGAGGTTTGGCAACAGTAGATGTTGCTATCGCTTATCATTCTTGTGAATATAGGGAAGTTGGATCCAAGATGACTGGAAAACTTTTAATTGGTGGGATAAGCACTGATTCTACAATTTGGAGCAAACAGCAAGATTTTAGTGTTATGAAGACTCAACTAAAGAGGATCATGTCCATGGATATATTTTGACAAGTCACACTGAAAATTAATAATGGCCTTTTAACCGATGTCAATATGTGGTATGTAAAAATCATTTTTCTCAAACTCCTCAAAGCATTATACATGGTTATAATCAGTTACTTGCAGACTATATGTCGCCATTTCTTGATTTTATGTACCCAAACCATAATAAAATTTTCAAGGATGGGATGCATTATATCAAGTTTGGTTTGATGAAAATTCTGGAAAATACCAAGTAACTATTTACCACCTGGATTATCAGATAGGAATGCCATCTGAAATGAGCTGGTTATGATTTGAAATTCAGTACAAATTCCTGTGTCAGCAACACATTTGCTGTTATAGCTGACAGTAGAGATAATGTGGATGCATAATTCTTAAGAGGACTTCTTATGGATTTTGAATCAATACCTCATTGAATTGTTGCAATTTATCTGATAATGATAAAGGACGTTTATTAAAATCCTTTATGTTTTCAAAGTGCACAAATCGTTTTAATGACATCCAGCTGAACATGCTACAATTAAAAGCTAATACTAAAGTCTAAAGCTAAAGCTAAAGTCGATTTTCTTTTAAACTTTTGTAAAATGCAAAGTAGATCTTATTTTATTACTATATATTCTGCTCTTTCCGATTTGTAAATTCGACAGACTGGAATTGAAAAAATTCTTCTAATTCCTGAAAGTTGTTTTTTTTACTCCAAAATCAGGGGTTTTCTTTTTATTTCAATTTGAATACCTGTAGAAATTCTTGTTATTCTTTGAATTTCTGTGCTGATTTAAATTACTTTTACAGAGCTAATTGTAAAATAAATATTTTAAACAGCCCACAATCCCTTCAATTTCTATTCTAAACGAATATTATCATCATAATTAATCTGTAAAAAAAGTATATCTTTCTTATGTCGCTTTCTAAACAGAAATAGTTTAAAAAAAGCATTCTGACTTGAATAATGATTGCATGAAATTACTTAGGCTTCATTCCGTTTGCTTGAACGTAGCAATGTATTTTGCTCGTAAGTGATCATGCAGTATGTGGAATAAATATTAACTGATTCTTTATACTGTTACTAAAAACAATGCTGGAAAAAATTTCTTTGAAATTAATAACAAAAGGCATTTTAAATTCTTCTATTTAATTAGAGTAGAACAAAGTGTCCGAAGTGTGGAGAAGAACAGAGTGTGCAATTCAATGGTTATTACAAATGGTACTAAAATTTTTGATTAACCCTCAACAGGGAAAGTGTGGTCACAAAGACTACATTTTCTTTACATTAAAATTAAACTTTCAAATAAAAGTATTCATATGAAAATCACCCAACATATTATGTAGATATTTTTCTTGATATATAAATATGCTTTAGAATTTTTTCAAAGCATATTATCATTGAAAAAAGTAATTGCATTTGGACATATGTTTCCTTCTCAAATCACAAGTTACAACAAATATTATTCTTAAAAAACATATTACATTTTAATTTTTTAAACCATATTCTTTTCTACAGTATACAACGGTATATAGAAAACCATAAAAGGGAAAATTCAACATTTATATAAAAAATATTATTAAAACAATAACAATGAGTCAAATTGACCTTTTTTTTATCGACATCATTTTTACAAGGGAAGTTTTAATATAAAGTTAAGCTCAAGTAAAAAATCAGTCTGAAAGTTTTGTAGATATTTCTCTTACTATCTTTATATAGTTTAGACATTTTTTGAAATACATTATCGCTAGAAAAATTCATTACATTTGAATTTACATATTATAATCAGCCTAAGGGGAACTTTCAAAGAAAAAATATTCTGTCAATTATCCTCATCACTAAAATTCCTTTCTTCTCCATTTCGAGTATCAAGTTTTGAAGCCATCTGCTATGTCTTGTGTAATACTGGAGCGCTAAAAGAATGGTGATGTTTCTCAAACGTTACGCAAAGAAATAGATGAAATAATTTTTGAAGCATCCTCTGAAACTGTTTGAAAAAATACAGGTGTAGTGAAGATCATGAAACAGGATCTACACTGTCAATTGATCTAAAAATTGAATAGAAGTGATCGTGAGTCTATTCTAAGTGGTGTGACATACCACACGTTTTCACTTAAGGTTAATTTTAATTGGATAAAAAACTTATTGAAATTTCTTTCTAATTAGAGCCTTATCTATAGAAAGGAAAGCAAGCATAAAAATATGCAAACCTAAAATTTTGATGCGTTTCTCAAAATTTCTCCAGAAAGACACGACGAATGATCTGGTTACTTAAAATATATATTAGAAAATGATGAAACTCATGTTTCTATAAAGATTTTCTCACGGCGTATAACCAACCAGAAATTAATGACGGAAGAAAATTTTTACATTTTCTGGCCAGTTCCACATAAAGTAATTAATGAACTGAAACTCTCAGCAAATGTTTTTTTTATATGAGCTATACTTATATTCCTTTTCTTAAATTAGCACTCATATTCGAGAATATTTTTTTTAAAACTCAAACTTTCTGGCATATTAAAGGAAGCTTGCAGAATATTTTGCAAAAAAATGAAAAGTATTATATCACATTTAAGGGGAAACTTATAAATATTCAGAAACCTTTTAACATTTTTAGTAAACAAATTTAGTTCTGCATGCGCAAGTCATAAAGTATTTTAACTTTCATAAATTCAACACCAAATATTTCGGTTATCTTCTTTCAAAACGCTTGTTGAATTCCATTTAATTACAGGAAGATATGTTTATTGAAGTGAGCTGAATTTTTGGTTATTTTCTTAGAGAAGTGCAATGAAAAGTTTTCATAAATCTTCATTTCCAACTTTTAACTTAAAATCTTTGAATAGTTCTGATTTCTGTAATGAAGTTAGAAATGTTCTAAATAAACTTTTAAACTTATAAGTGAATAAATAAATTGCTGACAATTTGGTATTTGATAAAATAAACTCATTATTTTTATGTATTCGCAATATAAAAATTAGCCGTAAAAAAGTTGACACAGTCTCACTTCATTACTTTTAATTTCATAAGTGAAAGAAACATGCGTAATTTCACCAAAACTATCTAATAATCATACTTTCTAATAAAATTGAATTTGTTGCAGACGCTTTTTTCCCAGCTTATTAAAACTGAAATTGAGCAAACAATTGCACTGTTAATTGTTAACTTCTATACCAAATCTAATACATTTAAGTCATTGTATTTTCGAGTTATTGTTTTCACATGCTTCTGAATGTACAGACCTACAAACATTCAAAGCTTTGATGGATTTGGCTAGAAATTTGATAGGTGTCTATAATATAGTTATTACATTTGTCTATTCAGTTTTATCTAGATCACTTCATTTTGTAGTTATCTTGTTAATTTACATTGGACAGACAGGCAACACCTGAGCAGGCAGACTTTGAATAGATTTTGTTGAAATTTTCAAAGACATCTACAAATTCGATGTTAAGACAATTTTTCCTAATTGCATTTGTCCATTTCAAATAAATTTTGATTTATTTTTGTCACAGACCAGTTGGGATATTCTAAAAATTTGTCTTACAAACTCAATATAAGTCTAAAACGGGCATATACGTCAAAATCTACAGTTAATAGTTGTTTTATACTAGACAAACAAGACAGTAAAAATTAAAACAGTTAAACAATATCTAACATGCCTCAGATCATAAGTGCAAATATTTTTCAGGATACTTCTGAATTTTGATTAAACAAATTTTGAGGGATAAAAAATTCTAAGAATTTCTTTACCAAAAGCAAACAGAAAAACAATTGCTATTATTCTACCACTTTCTTTTTTTCTATTAAAAATAAAGAATAGAGAATTTTTATGGGTTGAAAAACAACAATTAAGACATTTTTTATTAACGTATTTGTAAGAATATTTTCAATTTCAAATAATACATTTGTATTCATGGTATAAAAATGTAACATTTATTCTGCTTATTAATTACGAGAAGAAAAATGACTTAGATATCAATCTTCATAGTTAATAATTAAGATATTAAATTGATCTTATCTGATCAGTTTATTAAAATCTGAATAATAAAAGCAAGCTCATCGGCCCTCTTTATCAAAAACCAACTTTCCGGTGCCCATTTCGATCATGATTTTGTAATGACTTGGAAGCCAGTTTTAACCTCCTGATATGCTGAAAGTGGGTGGGGGTGAGGCCATGGCCTGTGTATCGGTATCAGGCCCACCCTTTCTTATCGGATAAGCGTTAGCTAACAAATGATGGATGATGAACAGATTGCACGATTAGCTCTTGAGCGAAATGACAAAGAAATTTCGCAATCAATCATCACAGTCGTAAGTTTCCATCGTCAAATTTCGGACTGACGGACCGATGAGCGAGAGGGCGGGAGTGTGTTCTTTCTCTCTTGCAAGAAAACTAGTTTTGAAAGATTAAAATAATAAACCTCCCTTTCACAACCGTCTTATCTCGAGAGCAGGAAGAAGCAGTTTTGAAAGAATTTCTTCCCATAAGCAGAGGAAGACAGCAGAGCTGTTGACAATTTTTCTCGCGTATTTTTAGAAGGAAGGGACAGAAAAGGGGACTTTAATAATCTCTTCGGCACAAGGAAAAGTCGATATTTTTCGTTGGGAGGGGGGAGGGACAAACTATGCAAAGATTCTTCTACTTTGTTTCGGAAAGAGAGAATTAAAAAACACCTAAATTGCATTTGAAAGTCTTTTCTTGACCCCTGGCAAAATCATTTTCTTTCCGAATTCGAGTTAACTCCAAAGTAATTTTCTTTGGTTGCTTTCGTTTCTTTCCGAATTTCCAACCGGGAGAATTGCAGCGAATGACGTGGAATTTAAGTCAACGAACAATTTTCCATCTATTTTGATTGTGCTCCCATTTTTGGAATTTTAGACTTATTCGGAGTAGAAAATCAATCACATTTCTCTTAAATTGAATTCATACTTTAAGAGTTTGGATAAGGGTCTGTGTTATCATTCTTTTAAGAATACAATTTACGAAAGCGAAAAATTGGTGCAAATTGTACTTTTTCAATTTTAATCTTTTACTAACAATCAGTTTACTTGAAAAGATATGATAAAAGAAATGTTTAATCCTCTTTGTTTATTTTGAAAAATGAAAACATTTTTTTTTTTCATTTTGAGCACTGTACAATTTTCTTTTCAAAAAATGCAGATGATGAAACAATTCTCTTTCCTAAATTACTCTGGAACATAAATTTGCATAATTGAAAGTTTATTACGGAAATCCAATTGTTTTGGCCACAATTATAAAAATAGTAAATCGATTTTTAATGAATTTTAGTTCCTAAGACACTGTCTATAATTATTTTTAATTATTAGAGTTAAATAATTCAAAATTTCAAGTAAATTATTACTGCACATTAAAATTTTATAATTACTTTCAATAAATATTTTCATTTTCCATCAATCAGTTTATGCAAGTGAGCAGTCGAATAATTTTTTTACATCATTCTAATTAACTTTACATATCACTCACAGTTTTGACTATTGTCTATAAGCAACAAAAAATTAAGGTAGTTTATGATTAATTTTACATTCATTTATTTATAAATTGTTAAAATGTACATGCTTTCGAATAAGCAGAGTGCATTAAAAAGGAACAGGAAGCAACAAAGAATAAAAATAATTGAAGTCATTTAATGCAAAAAAACCAAAATGTGCAGAAAATCATTCTGAAACATATATGTAACCTAATAAGAACTGAACTATTGTAAATTTTGAAATTTAATTAAAAAATAATATATATATTCTACTTTAATGGCATTACAAATTTAAAAGCTAAATGCTTTTGTTCCAAATAAAAAAAAGTTAAACCGATTAAATCCTAAATAAAAAGTATATTAGGTATTTAAAAGTTGTCAATATTTGGTTTTAAAAATAACAAATTGTATTTTCAAAACCAAAAGTTTTTCAAATTCAATTTGATAAAGTAATTTTGTGGTGAAAATCTTTTGGAATTAAATATGAAAGATCTGGCAATGCTTTCTCAAGTTCATATAATGAATATTAATCTCAATAAATTTGACAAACATATTCTCAAATAAGCTATTTGGTCTAAATATTTTGATTACATAACAAGTTGGATACAATATAGTACATCAAATAATTGTAGACTTAACAAAAAATAAAAAACTATCATATTGAGATTCCAAATTGGAATCTTATTTATTCTCTGAAATTGAGCTACAAATATACATCTTGAGAGTAAAAGTGAATTGGAAAGAAAATTGGCATAATTTTAGTTTGAACATAATCTAGAGATTGTACTTTGATTGTAAGAATCTCAAACGAGACTGGATATCAAATACGATCGGAAAATTCAAATATACAAAGTTTTCAATGCTAAATCATTGGAATTTAATTTTTTTTTTTTTTAGAAATTTCTGTTTAAAGTGTTTTTAAGTTTCTGGCAATATATCTTGCTTATCCTACATATTAATTAGAACTATATATTCAGAGTATGTGATATATAGTGAATAGAGGGTATTGATTTCTTTCTGTCATGTTCATATTTTTTAAATTACAAAAAATTTTGCTGTGATGTATTTCAATACATGGTATGCTACGCATCACGACACATGCTTTTGCAAGTTTGTATTTGGTATCTAAATATATTTTTTATCTAGATTTCTTTTTTCTATACCATTTTTTTATAATTTCCAAAATATCTTTTTTGTTCATATTTTTCAACGACAAACTATATTTTTAGCCATTATTCAGATTAATTCATCTTAATTTATGACATTGAATATGGTCATTAGATTCTAAGATACGCTTAATTTGTGTAAATTATTTATATACATTTGAAGATAATTTGCGATTAAATAATTTGGCTATACAATGTGAAGACATCTTTTACTTTTTTTTTATTTATCCGACATTTAAATTAGAGCAAATATTCAAAACATATAATATATAGTTAATGAAAGGTAATGGTTGATTGATTTCTAGTTTATTTCATATTTTATAATTAAAACTTTTTTAACATGATGTATTTTAATACTTACAAGTCACAAAATAAAATACTCGGAGCTGAAATATGTCATATTTTTTGTAATAATATAATGAATGTCTGAAATATATCAGATAAAAGAAAGAATAAAATCATTAAAAAATTCTTTTGAAAATGTCACACAAATCAGAATGATTAAATTACAGAAAAATTGGTCTAAATGTGCTTTACTTGCTACAGTTTGCTTTTAAGAGATGAAATTCTGAAATCCCAGAAAAACAAATATTATTAATGAAATGATTTTACTGGAATTATTTATATTTCAAATTCGCATTTGGTTCCTGAAATTTCTTAAAGAGTGAAATTATTTTCATTCTAATTACTTTACTAAGGCATTTCGTTCTTTTAAAGCTATCAGCTTCAAAAATCTTACTCTAAATCATCGGTTGCTAGTAATTTTACTATTGCTTTGTATCGTTATGTTTTTTTACTGATGAATGAATACTACAAATGTCCATCCCCTTTTTCAAGTAAGCCAAATATATAGATAAGTCATTGTTTAAATAGTCTAATGACTATTGACTTACTGGTAAAATTCCAGTGTACTATTACAACTTTTCATTTCATATAACGTTAATACTACATTTTAATTATAATATTAATACATTGATGAACTGATACTACATACAACCATTCCCGGTCTTCAAATTCATAGTTTGCCAGTTATAAGTGTGATTATAATAATAAGAATTGCTGAACATTTGTAGAGGTTAAAAAACGTGCCTTAAAATACTTCTTCAAAAAAAGTCTGCGTAATCAAATACACACGAGCAGTGATTGACAGTCCTATTTAATTCCAACAGATAATTACGTTAGAGAAAGTCTTCTTTATTGATAAATTAATACTACAAACAAGCTTCCTCTTATTCAAATAAACAAAGTATGTCGATAAATCATTGTTTATATTATCTAATGAAAGTCAACCAATGAATTATTGGTAAAATCTTATTGTATTATTACCACATTTCATTTCATAATGCCTGTATTTTAACTGTATTAGTAATTTAATGATGAATTGTTACTGCATACGACCATTCCCCTTCTTCTGATTCATAGTTTGTTCAGTTTCAAGTGTGATTCCAATGATAAGAATTGCTGAAAATGTATAGAGATTAAAAAACGTGCCTTAGAACATTTCTTAAAAACAATGAGTATTAAAAAGTCAATTTATTTCTACATAATCAAATATACACGAGTGGTGATCGACAGTCCTATTTTATTCTAGTAGATAATTACGTGAAAGAAAGTCGGCTTAAATGACATGTTTATGGGTAATTTAGGGCAATTTACTTGTTTAAAACTAATCTTCTAATCTCGATCGCGATTTATCATCTATTTAAAGACGCTGAGTCAATAAACAGTGGTCTTAAGTAGTGATTAAAACTGAGGTGGTCTCTTGCGGATATAACGTGATTTCTCTGCTTTCTGTTTGAAGTCAGGAATTATGTAAGGGAAGGCAACAATGAAAAATATTTTCATTTTAAATCTGAATTATACGTCACCTGGTTAAGTTCAAGATTCTTTCAATTATTTTATAGGAAATTAAAATTTGTTCTATTGAGAGATTTATCTTAGATCTTATCGAAAGATATTCTTTCATTATTATAATGATTCTAAAGATAAAATCTTAATTAAATGATAATTCCATCCTTCCTTCCGAAATGAAGATTAAAGACTACCATTTCCCAGAGGCGTTCGATTTGAAAACTATTATTGGCGTCTTGCGATTGGATTAAGGGTAGTAAATTAATAATGAAATGTAACTAAATTTATTCAAATATTCTTCATGTTATGTAAAAATTATATTTTTGACTTATAGAAGTTCTATTTTTTAGATAATCAAAAAATAATTTCTTTCATATTGAATGCGGTATACAAATTCTTCACATGTCCTTTATTAATTCAATAATTTTTTTTAATATGACCTTGTAATGAACTTAGCAAACGTTCAGAGAGTGCTTGAAGCAGAAAATATATTTTTCAATCAATGCTAAACTTTCAGAACGGTTCTATAAGCCCTATTATATTCCTAGAATAGTACAAACATTCGACTTTTATCAGATACTTCTTGCTTACAACCAACCACCCCGTCACTCTTGAACGTAGCTATATGGACAGAATTTGTTGTGATAAACTGCAAACATTTATCAGATATTCATGTTTTTAATTCACTACAACAGTAGGAATAGCAATCATTAGTGCTCGTATTCCCCCAAAAAACGTTTAAATCAACTAATTCTGACATCGTATTTTCTTCATTCAGCTATGACGCACATATCACGTTCCTTTTCAGATGCTTCCTGTCACATGATTAACTTATCTTGCATAATTTGCCTCAAATCTACGTTCTAATTATTCTTATTTGTTTGCTTTTACTTCTTCATTTGCATATTTTTATGTGTATTTGAATTCGGCCTATAGGTAGCTCATGCCCAGAAAGGAATTGATTCATGTTTGCCACAATTTCATAATATAAATTTAAGAATTCTTTACTTGGCTATAAACTGTCGTTTTCGCGTCCCTGTATTCTTCCTTTTCATTACGTACCGTAATAAAATGATGAATATTTACACAAAGAAACGCGGTAACATAAAAAGCAGAATATCAATATATCTTATTTTGGGAAACTAAAAAATCGGCAAATAAAATTAAAAAATAAAACATGTCCTCGCATTAGAAATAAAGAGCAAAAAATGTCAGAATTAATCTATGATAAGTGATGAATTTTCTTCAGACCCCCCCACCAAAAAAAATCTACACATGCATACTTAGAACGGGAAAAAAATATAATACAGCGTATATCATACAAGTACTTGGCACGAACCGAACAGAAATTTTCAGACTTTCTAAGCATGTCCTACTTACTGGTCGAATATAACTGGCCGAGAACAAACCCATCTTTAGCGATTGTTTGCAGCTGACTTGTTATTCCTTCAGCCTTTTTATAGCTATGTTTACTTTTAATATTTGTCAATATTCGTTTATTTTCTTCTTATATTTCGGATGTGTTGATTTAGATTTTTTTTTCTTATCTGTATATTCATCAAAACAAGCAATTCTCTCTGAAGGAATGATTCTAAAAATACATTTTCTACTATGTATGAAAATATAGAAAATGGTGTCTAAATCGTAATATAATAATAGTTGCTTATTCATCCTATTTAAAACGCTAAGCTTGAGACATAACTTATAGAGCTTCTATTAAAGCTTTACATCACATTTATATATATCTGAAAATATATAGCTATTTAAAAATAAGAAAAGGGAGAATTATTATGAAAAAGTTCATTGCAGAAAATTTAAGTTAAGCCTATCTGTGAAGCATTTGATGCAATGATTGTGCCTTAACTGGTAAATAATATTAAAAAATATTCTATTTTATTTGTTCGCATTAACTAAATCAGCATTTCTCTATATACGAGCTGTCATATATAGCAAGTACAACCATATTGAAACTAAGGAGTATTTTTAAAGTGATTCCCTGTAATGATGCAATTTTATATTTTAATTTTGCTTGAAAACTCAACTCTTTATATTCTACCTATTTACTATATCAAAAAGTAAACGATTTTATACACTAACGAAACTTGAAATGTGTACTGATAAGGACCCGTATTTCCAGAAAAAAAAACCAAAATAGCTGTCAGTTTTGTACCGCATTTCTAGCCTCATATTTCTGTAATCATTTGTCTAGTATAAATTCTGGAGGTTGGTGAACAAATGCCGATGATAGACTTTAAACTAATTCCTTTTATAAACAATTATAATGAATCAAATAAAAAAAGTGAAAAATTAAAAATATATAAATTGAAAGTCTGGCAAAAAGAATGATACTATTCGTTGAATACTAATCTAGTCATATGTAATAGCTTTATTCTCTATAATCAGAAGCAAGAAAAAGGGTTAAAAGATAAGAAAATTAAGTTAAATCTGAAACCCCCTCCAAAAAAGTATTGAAAAAAATCATTATCCATATAATTCTGATGCAAGATTTCAATTTTAAGAACTTTTAAAAAGAAATTACAAAAACCATGATTAAAGGGTTATTTATTTGTAAATACTTATTTCAATATGATCCTAAGTCTCCGAAAAGAATAAAAATAAAAGAATATATACAATTTTTGAAATTCTGAAAGTTTTATTTTTAAATGTTGCAATAGATCTCCATTAATTAAATTCAAATAAATAACACATTTTTAGGGCATTTCAAAACGATTGTGCCGGATTTCTCATATTTTTATTATATCATTCTTTCGGTCTCAGCTTGAAAGAAATAACTTAATTATAGGTTCGGGAGAAACTTGAACTCGGCAATGCGATAGCTAAAAAACATTTAGAAAATCTGCGGTATTCGCTTACAAAACCTCGTAATTAATTTATACACGCTGTTCTTTTGCTGTCTGAAACGTCAAAGTGCGTTTATTTTCGCTAGAGCAGACGATGCAGGATGTGACAAATAATTGTCCCCTTCATTCCCGAAGCGAAAGTTGAAAAAAAAAATCCATAATTGTGCTTATGGAAACCATAATTATGAGGTTGGTTTTGAGACGCGTTGATCTAACTGCTTTTCTTCTTTTCAACAAATGCGCTTAATTGCATGGTTTTATGTCAGTGGTTATGAAAAAAATGGTGGTTATTAAAAATGATTATGGGATGTGTAAATTAAAAATAAAGTCACTGTTGGTGATAAACAATATCTTCGCATGGCATTCATTTTATTTACTTCTAACACACTTTTTAAAAAATTTGTTTCAATGTTTATATATATATGTAACATATTTATTTATTCTCAGGAATGATACTTTTAATTTGTTTGTAAGAATCAATACTGAAATGTATAGATTAATATTGAAATTTAAATGTTTTAAAACTATTTCCCATAACTTATGTATAAAAAATGTGCAATAAAACAAATTCACTCTATTAGCACATTGTAGAAATTTATTTACTGTTTATAAAAAAAAGTATGGAGGAAGTATCTGAATTAAGTGCAAAATAAATTACTATATTTTTTTGGAAACAAATTAATACATTTTGTAACGCAAATGTATTAATCAGCAAAATGTATTGTCAGCAAAATATCCATTAACTGACGTTTCTAATAAGACTATACATAAAGAAATAACTTAAAGAATATAATAAATTTATAAAGTGAGGATACTTTTCAAGCAACGTTAAAACACTGTACTTGATAATATTTTATATATATATATATATATATATATATATATATATATATATATATATATAAAGTAAGCATGAGCGTAAAGCATTCTACTTGTAGTATCATAGTATCAATCAGTAATTTCATTTTCTGAGCAAGTTGAGTATTGTAGTCACTCGTTGAGTGAATACAATACTCACATTATTGTAGATACTCAATTAGTTACATGACTTTTGCTTTAGGATAGGACAATAGGACAAGAGAGTAGATAATATGGTCGTAAGTATTCTCATAGGCTACCTTCTTCGAGATTATTTTTAATTTTCAATTAAAAAATTATGTAAAGGCTTCCAATAAATTCATTCATTAAATGTTTCAGTTTTTAATCCTCATTCATTTTTAGTTTAATCGTTCATGAAATAAAGATTTTTTTTTCCTTCTGTTCTATATCTATGAAGTTCATATAACCTGATGGTAAGGTGACGGCTTCAGATGAGAATGGCTCCAAGTTAGTGATCCAATTCCATTAAAGAACCGTCATTTAAATAGGTCTGTTGTGCGTTAAATTTAGCAGAATCAAACGACATCCTGGTTTGAAAGCTTGGAGAAGAAACGTTAGCAGATAAGGTGTCGCTCCCGTTATCTGACCACAATTTCAAAATGACGAGGTCCTTCCCGAAATGGTTCTTGGTGGCTTTAAAGCAGTACGTTGATATACCTAAACTAATCCGAATATTGGACTCGCATGAATGAAAATAATTATTATTCTGCTTTAAAGCAAGCTTTCATAACCTTTAGAAATCGAATACCTATTTTGTAATGCATCGTTCCAAACAGTTCACAATTGAGCAGAAACATAATTTATGCAATTTGACTCTCAAAATGAGGTTTATTTACAAAGTAACATTTTATTATAAAATAAATAATCA
Source organism: Argiope trifasciata (assembly GCA_026543055.1). Classification (NCBI taxonomy): domain Eukaryota; kingdom Metazoa; phylum Arthropoda; class Arachnida; order Araneae; family Araneidae; genus Argiope; species Argiope trifasciata. The sequence continues at coordinate 2,650,264 of JAPMOQ010008526.1, read as the reverse complement.
TAAGGTTCTTAATCAAAATCTTAACAAAAAATTACTAATTCTAAAATTCCCCCAAATTCCGATAGTTAAATTATTCAATTGCAACTTCTTCAGGATTTGATACGAATGCCATTTTCTGGATTCAAATATAACTTCCAACTTGTGATTTTACTTATCTATCAATTCTCACTTAGGATTTGAATTTCCTTATTGATTCAAAGTTAATCTTGATTTAATGTTGAACTACTGATACTTCTAATTCCTTCAATTATATTCAAAAAACTCTTAATGTATTTATTATAATCTTTGTGTATTTATATAATTTAACGTTATCTTATTATAATCGTTCTGGGATATTGGTATGATAAAAATATTTACATTTTTGTTGACAATTTTGATAATTCAGGTTGTAAACAACCAACATACTCTACCTTCTAAAAGGTATATCTTTGCAGATATATCATTGTAATGTAACATCTATAAACATAAAATTCCTGTACATGGTTTTATGATTTAACGAACGCAAATAAAAAAATGTGCAATAAATCAAATTTCCTCAATTAGCACATTGTGAAAACAAATTTATTGTTTATACCTAAAATTCTGCAAAATATTTGAATTAAGTGCAAAATAAATTATTGCATTTATTTGTAAACAGATTAATATATTTTTCACGCAGCAAAATATTCATAACTGACGTTTCTTATAATTTTATCTCTAGTTCCATAAAAAGATAAATTAAGGAATTAAGAATGAATTCTCATAAAACTCTGTCTCGATAATAATAATCAATTTTTCTCTTTCAATTTGATAAAAGAAATGCAAATATGATATGAGTGATTACATGGTTTTGCATAAGTAAACTTGTTTATCATTACAAATAAGCGTATGATTTTTTCTGTCAAATTAAGCACACTTGTTACAAATCAACTACGTTTTTATGAAGCTTCAGCCTTAATCTTTAGATGAAACCTCGAAGGAACGTTGGAAAAAAATTAATATCCAGGAAATATAAAATTTTCTAAAACTTAATAAGAAATAACTGAAGGAAACGCAACTGAATGCGATTAGAAGGAATAAAACGGGTTCATTTGTCCAACTTAATTACTGAAATGAATATCTGAATTTCCATTTTTCTATTTTTTCCCCTCTTATTTCGTTCATTAAAGAAAATTCAATTTGTGTCATTATCTTAAATAATGAACTGAAATAAGTACAAATTCCTGATAATAGCTCAGAGTTTATGAATTATGTATATCACTTAATTCTGAGGGAAAAAGACATTATGAGTTGAACTCTGTGGATATACTTTGAATAACAAACCTCGAGTTTCAAGTAACGTAAAGAAATCTCTTACTTATTTTTCTTGTATTAGGGGATTAGAAGCTCTTAAACACAATCAGTTGTTTAGATTTGTAATTCATTCGTGTTATGCAAAAAATATCTGTTCCGCCATTCTTAATGTTCATTTGAAATTAGCTTAATTAAATATGCTTAATATCTCACCATTTAATTATCGTATGCAAATCATCGGGTTTTGTAAATTCTAGAGATTTATGTAAAAGAAAAGGAATAGTTTATTATTAATTATGCCTTGTAATGAAGATTTTATAAATATGAATTCAAATATGTCTTTTTAAAGGAAAGTGTATTTGTTTAGCGCCCATATCTCAGAAATAAAGGGAGTATTACATTACTTACCATTTAATTTACTCGGTAAGAAACAAAATACATCTAACATGTAAAACTAATTATTTAATCTTTAACCTATTGGATATAATTTACTTATTTTATTGTTTCTTTTACAATGCAAATAAATAATATAGAATTATTTTACTTCAAAGATACATGCTTCGATCATACCCTACAACAAATTTCACTTGAACAAATAACTTAAACTCTAATAATTATTATTATTTTAATTTTTCATATATTTGCTTCTTAAAAATCATAAAATTACAAATTTGTGTGTTGGAATCCTTTTGAAAATTCTTTACGTATTATTTTATTTTAGTTTGAATATGTTATATGTGAGATAAGTCACAATATTTCTATCAATTTTATTTCTTATTCATGGATTCATCATTTTGAACTAGAAGAAAATTTTAGTTTTAAATCTTAAAAGTGTAACAATATCTCATAATCAAGTATATATTAAATTTTTTTGTATTGAAATATGAAACTAATTGCAATTAATTAGCATTGCTTAGAGTAGATAGTCATTGAGTTAAACTGTGAAACACTTGCGATAAAAATGTAAAGAACTCATTATTTTAGCTTATGATTTGTCAATAATAGTTGGAATAGTCATGTAAAAATTTATTTTCTAATTTATGAAAGCTATGTATACCTTTAAAATTTTATCTAATAAAAAACAAGTAATAAGCGAATGAATACCATACTACTTTTGAATTATTTAATTTATATTTTTATGATCGATAAAAAAATTAATATCGAGAGGAAATAAGCGGATTTAGATTATATCTAAACAATTTCATTTATTTTTTATTGCTCTCGTTTCCCAAAATGCAGCAATTTACAAATGACGCAAAATTTTTCGTATTTTAAATTATTTCTTAGTGATGTTATTCGGTTGCAATAAGAAAAGATTCTAAAAAAATACATTATATTAATGATTAATATCTTAATGAATAAGTTAAAATGACCAGAAAAAATGAAAATACGCTTCTCATTTCTTTACTGCATTTTGGAATAATACTAAATTTCTAAATTTTTTTACTAATTCAATTCATAAAATTGATTGACTGAATTATTCCGACAATAATATATTTTTAAAGCAACTTTAGAAACCAAAAGATTTTCATTGTGAAACTTCAGATCACAAATAGATGATAAATTTCAAATTTTATCAATCTAGAATTCACTTTATTTATAAATTAGGCAGACATTTTTAAAATTCTGAGATTTTAAAAATAATTTTTATGAATCAATTTCAAATTTAATCTTTTAAAAGATAACGCCAATTCTTTGGAATTAGAATTGGATAAAATTAATAAACTTAATGATAACTAAGTTCTATAAATATTATTAAAACAATTTGTTACATCAAGGTCATATAATGTTGAAGATTTCAAAATATTAGAATGTATGAAAATGAATTAAGTCTGATACATACTATCATTTTTACGAGAACGAAGAAAATTTACAACAGAGAATAAAAGTGTGAATGTGGTTTCAGAGTACGATCAATTCGTCTTGAATTAAATATTTAATTGACTGCAAACAGTTTGAAGGAAATATAAATTTAAAGGATTTCGTCGAACTGCGATTGAAAAACAGTTATTTCCGCAAAAGTAATATTGTAATTTTTAAATCAAATATTGATACAGAAAAATAATTTATTACAGGATATTATGCCTCTTAATAATATATATTTCTGAAAATATTATCTTAAACAATTCTAATTGATCAATTACCTAAAAGTTAATTAACTCTATTTAATCAATTAACTTAAAAGTTATGCTACTAAATAAGTAACTTTAGTAGCATAACTTTGTTTAAAAATGTTATAAAGTTTCAAGAATGAAATCCCCCAGATTAAAATTTTGATGCCATTAAAAGAGTTTTTTTTTTTCTTTTTAGAACAATTAAAACTTTTATACAGAAGATAAAACGCATTGAACACACAAGATAAACACATTGATATTTGTTGTATGGTGAACGGACCCCTCATTGTACGAACTGTGGAATGATCAATTTTATGGCACATATTCTTACTGAATGTCCTAATATTACATCAGATAATATAACTCACTTACATTCGCCCGTTTTAAATTTACGAGACTTGGCTCACTCAAAACGCTTTGACTTCTTAAAATCCTTTGGTATTTTTCATAGCATTTAACATTTGAGATTTATTTTTATTCTAGCGTCAATTTTTTTTAAATCATAGATCTTCTCAACTTTTGACATTTTAATAATATATTAGTATTTCATTTATGCATTTTATGATCCAACTATTTAAATTCCTTGCGGATGGCGTAACTTGGACTAAACTGAACCATGTGCCAATGAAACACACTTTACAACACATAACATAAGATACAAAGACGCCAAATTAGTTTACATGCGTTGTTTAAATATGAGAAAATAAATCTATAGAAAATTTTCAATTTTCTAGTGCTCTTACTTAAGCAAATGCTAATTTAGTAGTTCACACTGCGTTCCATGATTGACCTCCCCGGTTGGTAGCACAGAGGCGTGGGGGAGGGCAACGGATATTAATTTCCCGCAGAAAGAAGATGGCAATATCCGTTCTTCGATTTATGGCTGCCTTGACACGATCACCCGAGCAGAATGATCGAAGGCTAATTTATTACCAGAGTGGAAGAGTTTGTCTCCAAGTGTCTATTGATGGCGGGCAATATCGCGGGCAGAGTAAATCTTCATAACCAGTCTTCGCTGAAGATAAAAGAATGGATGCTCTGCTGGCTGAGTTTTTCGTGTTAGCGAATATTTTGTGCTCTATAGGTGTAAAACTATAATGTCTGATGTAGAGAGCGTGTGATAGGATTGTAGAATGTAGTAGGATGGGGACCATGGAATTAAACTTTTTTATTTTATTTAGAACGATAAAATCACTATAGCTTCATATATTTCTTAGGGTTATACAATTATAATATCCATCTGCTATCAATAAAAATAAATATTTTGTCTCCTTACCAGTCTTATAATAATTATTTTGTCAATAACTTAAGAAAATATATTTTGTCACCTTAAAATAGTTATTTCGTCTCCTTAACATAACCAGTCTTCGCTAAAGATAAAGGCATGGATTCTCTGCTGGCTGAGATGTTCGTCTTGGTGAATATTGTGTGCTCTATAGGTGTAAGACAATAATATCCTACCTAAAGAGCGTGTGATAGTATTTTAGAAAATAATAGGAAGTGGTCCTAGAAATTAAACCTTGGATATTTCTATTTAGAACGACAAATTTAGAATAGTTTCATTTTTCTCAGGGTTATACAATTATAGTATCCATCTGCTCATATTAACTTAAAATAATTATTTTGTCTCCTTATTAGTCTTAAAATAATTATTTTGTCTCCTTATCAGTCTTAAAATAATTATTTTGTCAATAACTTAAACAATATTTTGTCGCCTTATAATAATCATATTGTCTCCTTAACATAAGCAGTCTTTGTTGACAATAAAATTTCTGCAGGTTGAGTTTTTCGTCCTAGCAAATATTTTGTGCTCCATAATTGTAAAACAATAATATCCTATCTAAAGAGCGTGCTACATGATTGTAGAATATAGTAGGAAATAGTCCTGGAAATTAAACCGCGGGTATTTTATTTAGAACGATAAATTTAGAATAATATTTTTTTCAGGGTTATACGATTGTAGTATTTATCTGCTCACAATGACTAAATAATTATTTTGTCTCCTTAACATAACCAGTATTCTTTGAAGATAAAGGAATGGAGGCTCTTCAGGTTGAGTTTTTTGTCCTAACACATATTTTGTGCTCAAAAGGTGTAGGACAATAATACCCTATCTAAAGAGAATGCGATAGGATTTTAGAAAATAGTAGGAAGTGGTCCCAGAAATTAAACCTTGGGTATTTTATTTAGAATAATTTCATTTTTCTAAGGGCTATTCAATTATATATTCTATCTGCTCTCAGTAACTTAAAATAATTATTTTGTCTTCTTATGCACATATGTTGCTAGGAAGGTTGACAATTTTCAGATTTTAATTTTGGATTAAATTTTTTGACTTTACAAAGAAAGATAATGAAAACGTTATAAAAATGGATTTTTTATACAATCTCCATGACGTTAAACTGTCAATCAGTAATAAGGTTTTCTTAAAATCATCTACAGAGACGAAAAAAAATCCTGCTTGTATCTGTGAGTTTTTATGGGGTATTAAAGGACAGATTCATTGACATAGACCTTTTTTACCATACCATAGAATAATGTTGCTGTGAATCTTTCAAAAACAATTTCAGAGATGATATGCATATTATAAATTATTGTTAAAAAAGCGAAATCATCACGAATTTGAAACTATTTATTTTCATTGATTTTCGAAAAATCCTTAAACAAAATATTAAAAGAAGTATTCAAAGAAATTATCCAAAATGAATATCTTCATGCGCTTGTGGGAAGTTGAATTCGCCCAATAATGTCTCCAATGCGATTGAGTTTGCTTTTTTAAATTTCCAGCAAATATTTGATGCATATGCGAGAAATATAGGTTATACATAAAAAAAGTAAGTATCATTATAAATAGAAATGATCGATCATCATTTGAGGTCATACAGGTTTTTACGTCCTTGCAGGGATTTTAGAATCTAATATATTAATTCATCAAAATTAAGAATTTGGATTACTTCATCGTCTTCTTGCTGAGACATGGTGAAAAGAAGCAAAACAATTAGAGCAAACATAACTCAAAGTTAATTTATTTAATTAACTTTTTGTACAGAATGAAAGGATCAAAAAGAATTTTTTTAAAAGATTCCTAACCAACACTTAAAGAGCATTGCCACTTACGAAGAATCTCGTGCAAAGAATGGATTTTTATAACTCTAAAAATTATAGATTAATATTTCTCTCGAAATGAAAGGTGTATTTGTCTGTATGAACTACATATCGGGAAAATAAAGAAGAAAATTTTGATTTCATCTGAAATAGGTCTCAAATGTAAATCAAAAACTCTATACGATGATCCTGCTTTTATAGTATCTGACCATTGATTTATGAATGCTACATATATGCCAATAATAGCATGAAAGTCTTCTCTGTCCATACGTTTTTGGAATCCTGAGTTCTCATAAGTCTATTCACTCACTAGCATGAGAATAGCTTGCAAATAAACGACCTGAAATATTAATTACTGAGACATTTTTAAAATCCTTCCACTCCCAAGAAATGTAAGAATGCTGTAATTTGTAATCGCCAAAAGATTCTGCAAATGCATTTTCTAGAAGAAATAATAACCAGAATTATTATTTCTTATTACAGTTAAAAATTCAGAAAATAATGATTATAATTCAGTCATGAATTAGCATTACTTGCAGTATAACAGTGTTTCTCAACCTTTTTGTATTCACGCCCCAATTTTCAATCATAATTTTCATCGCCCCCCCCCCTCTCCTCACTGCATACAATAAAATGTATGCAATAATAATGTATTTTGTGTATTTGGGTGCTAAACATACACTACAACCTTAATTTTAAACTTCACAAATTACCAAGAATACGGAAATTTATTGACATTTTGCAACACCGGTCCTCAGCATTGAAAAAACAAGAATCCTATGCCTTTTTATTGATCTTGTGTCCCGCCATGTCAGGCATTCTCACGGTTTTGCGAGAAGTTTTGATTTGTCTGGAATTTCTGTGGTCAGCTTAAAAGTTAAGTTAGGAGCGTGCTCAGATGTGAACAAATGTTTTCTCATAGGGAGAAGGAGAAAGCTCTTTGACGCCAATTTCAATTCCAGACAATCTCATTCGAGTCGATCCTTCTAGCGCTATAGAATCTATTCTGAATGTGTATGTTATACATATTTTCGCATAATTGCAATTCACCGTATTAAATATTCACGGCAGCAGACGTATGCAGAATCATGGAAAAAATTTTAAGCGGGCGTAAGCGAGCATTAGACGATAGACAAACATCAACAAGTACACAGACGAGCGTGGTTCAGAAAATAAAATCACGAAAATATTCTGAAGAATACTTGAATTTGGGTTTGAAGTAAATGAAGAAGAAATGCCTCTGAGTATCATTTGCTCAAAAATGTTGGCCACAAACAGAATGAAACCTAATAAACTTAAACGATATTTGTAAACGCTTCATAGTAAGTACGTAAACAAACCCAGAGAATTCTTCGAATTAAAATTAAAATCATATGAAAAGCAAAAATCATTGTTTAAAAAAACTTTGTCTGTGAATGAATAAGCTTTAATTGTCTCTTACAAAGTTTCATATAAAATAGCCAGATGTAAAAAGCCTCACTCCATTGAGGAAGAGCTTATTTTGCCAGACACAATTGAAATTGTAGAAATTATGTTTGGAGATAATTTTGCAAAACAATTGCAGTCTATACCTATTTCAAATGATACTGTTGCCCGTCGAATTGCTGATATAGTTGAAGATGTAGAGTGTCAGAGTTACGTGAATACGAAGTTACGTGACAAATTGTTTTCCATACAACTCGATTAGGCAACAGATAGTAATAAAGATTCTCATTTCATTGCCTATGTTAGATTTTGTGATGATTTGTCAGCAGTAGAAGAATTACTTTTCTGCAAACCAATAGAACTCAAAGCAACAGCACTAGCATTATTTGCTATCTTAAATGGTTTTATGAACGAGGTAAACATAGAATGGAAAAATTGAGTCGGAATATGCACCGATGGTGCTCGTTCTATGTCCGGAAGATTCCAAAGTATTCAAGCACTTGTGAAACAAAAATCGCCACTGTGCATCTGGACACATTGGATGATCCACAGACAAGCTTTGGCTTCCAAAGAAATGAGTCCTGGTTTGAATATTGTGTTAACTAGGGTTGTAACCGTAGTAAATTATATAAAAAGGAGACCCCTGAAATCAAGATGGTCATCACGAGGGAAATTGTTGCAACTGTTTATGAAATTGAGCTACATCTTCGACATATTCGAGAAATTAAATAACTTGAACCTTCAACTGCAAGGAGTAAATACACATATATTGGATACGAATGATAAAGTTAATGCTTTTTGTAGGAAATTAGAATTGTGAAGCAGAAATTTAAAGCAAGAAAACTTAACGATGTTTGCAAATTTGAATGATTGTATTAAAACTTTCAAGGCTGAAGAACAACATGTAAAAGTTATTTTTGTAACCATTAAAAATCATTTAGCAATTCTAGCAAATAATTTTTAAAAATACTTTCTTGCTGACGATAAACTGATATCATGTTACAAGTGGGTGAGGGATCCATTTCGAAATACTCCCGAAGGACTCTCAATTGAAGAGGAAGAAACCATCATAGACTTCACGGCAAGCGGCGAAACCAAAAGACAATTTAATAATACATCACTCTTTGAATTTGGGCAGGAGTGGATGATGAGTTTTCTGCACTAAAAACCAGGGCATTTCGCATTCTACTGCCATTTTCAGCGTCTTACCTTTATGAAACTGGATTTTCTGCGGTGGCTTCTTCGGAGACAAAATATAGATCTCAGCTAAATATAGAAAAAGAACTGAGAGTGTCTATTTCTAATATTAAACCCTCCTTCGAAAAACTTTGCTCTTCAAGAAAGGACCAAGAAAGTCACTAATAATTATTAAATTTGTTTTTAATTTAGTAAGTTGTTTTAATTTAATAAGTTAATTATTAAATATGTCGAAATGTATTTTGTTTTGTATGTGTTCTGTTCTTTTCTCAGTCACTTAATCAATTTTTTTAAATAATATTTTCTCTTGGATATGCTCAACCCCCCTCCCTAGGGGGGCCCGCCCCACAGGTTGAGAATCACTGCAGTATAATATAAATCATCAACATTCCAAACTTTCTTACTTGATGAAATGTACCATTCTATTGGGAAGTTACAGAATACAACTGAATGAACAGAACAACTGAATGTACAGAATACAACTGAAAGAAAAAAATGTTTTTCTTTTTCCTTATTCTACCGCATATCTGAGATATCTTAAATAATATTTTTTCAAACATCTAATAACGAATGTTTTTACCGCCAAATGAATGTAATAAATGTTTCAGTAAAAATATGTGTTAAGCCTTTCTTCTTTTATATATGCAGATTTTATAGATATTATTGTTTTTGATGGCATTTACCATTGACAAGCCAGAGGACAAATTTAGTCAGCTATTTTTATTCAAAATTTTTGTGCTGTTGTTTTCAGTAGAGCTATGTAGGGCAAAGAGTACGACTTCGCTACTCACAAGTCACAAATGTTTTCATTCATTCCTCCATAGATCGTAATTTTGACCTAACCAGAGAACGATCACCGCTGATCCAGTACCCCAAATGGTATTATTCTAGATATGCAGGAATTTGTGACCACTACAGTTTTATACTTACGCCAGTCACTATCACTACACCCGGGGAGTCTAGAGTTCAAACTCACAACCCAAGGGATGCGGAATCCAAAGCCTTACCAATAGATAGAATAGTGAAATGTTGTGTATTCAAACATTTTAATGCAATAAAACTTTTTAATACAATTTTTCATGTTTGACACTTTCTTGCTGTTGGGGGGAATAAAAAGTTTTTTTTTAAACTTTTCATAATCAATCTCCGCAATGCTTTCTTACAATTTCTTTCAAGCTTTCTAATTGGATGCATTTGCCTGTTGGTAATAGTTAAGGAAATAAAGTTTTATTTCTCCAACTCAAAGATAATTTTAAAAAAGTATTTTTAAATTTAAGAAAAAAAATCGCTTACAATCTCATTACTTTATTTTATAGTCTTGAAAAGTTTATAGCTTATTTTGAAACTAATGGCTTAGAATTTTCAATATTTTTGAGCATACTATTTGCAGCAAAAGCTTGTGTAACCTATTTTCTCACCATTCTTTCTTGAATGCTTTTTCTAAGCTTGAAAGTTTCTGTCAGGATAAAACAAATGAAAGTTGGACAGATTGTTAGTCACATGAAAAACGCGACAGGCAATTTAACAAATGGGTGGCACTTGATTTATTTTCGTGAGCTAACTCGATGCAAAAATGTTTGATAAATACGTATAAATATAAAATACTTTCTTTCAAATTCCATACAAACATTTTTATATAGAAAATGTGTGTCACAATCTATCCAATTTGAAATATTCAAATTGGGTAAAATTATTCTTTACTTTGACCCAGATATTCTGTAAATTAAAGGTGAGAGTAAATTAAATAATAACCCTTGATAAGTTGATTAATTAAATAATGATAAATTAGTTTTATCATTGTTTGATAATAGGACCACTTCAAATAAACTACTTGAATTAAAAATATTAAAATTTTAAGCGCAAGTGCTGAAATGGGACATTTTTAATATAGTCACTGTCCTTTTTCAACTCTTTATATCATTTGAAAAGTATTTTTTGACATAAATATGAATGTATAATAAATGCTGGGTATGGTTTTTAATCTTATAATTGTAAAAAAACAATTCTACATTTAGCGAACAAATCATTATTTCTTTAAATTATTGCAAGGTGGTAATTGAAAATCAGGTAAGACTGATTTCTTAATTTGAAACCCATAGTTTAAAAACTTGAAAATTTTATATTAAACTTCTCAAGTCAGCAAAACTCTGAGGCTTAATTCTTGTAAAAAATCTCAATTAAATTTCTTTCAGGTATCTAAAGGATTCCCCCGAAAATTGGATAAAAAAGTAAAAAAACGCATCATTTTAAATTTTTCATTGAATTCGAGAATAAAAATAATTACATATCCTACAATTTTTAAAAATTTAAATAATTTTAAAACAAAATAAGAAGCATATTAATGTATATTAACCCAAGCATACTATATATTAATCTAGGCTCATTTAATGATTATATAAAATAATGCAGTCTGTAATAATAATTATAAGAAAATAAATACAATTTTTGAAGCGTAGCTAACTTTTTTATCCGTTGATATAATATAGAAATATTGCGTTCGAACTGTGAAACAAATCAATGGTATTAATATTAATGTCACTAATTTTAACAACTGACTGTAAATCTAAGAAATGAATTTAACAGCTGTGTGAGAAACAGTTTAAACTGTGTTTTGATTTAGGATTTTCATCCAATGAAAATATACACTGAGGTGATAAATTCTTAGTGACCTTTGGTGTTTAATCTTTAAACGACACCTCTAATATTGCGATAAAATAACGATCGTAATATTCGATGGCATGTTTTACTTCACTATCAGGTGACAGATATGTAAAGATTTCTATGATTCTCTTATTTAAATCAAGAATCTACGGGCATAGACGCTTGATTGCTACTGTTTTAATCTATAGTCTCCATTTGTTAAAGTATTCTTGTTTCCTGCATCTAATTATTACTTCACCAAAAATTGAATACAGTCGTGTAGGATTTGACACCAATAGGTTTCTGTCTGGAGATACCTAGATGGTTTGTCGTCTCCTTCTTTCTTAAAATAATTATGCATTTCTTTTTTCCCATCTTTCCTTTCTGTGCCCATCCAACTGGTTAGACAACTTAATGTTATAGGCACACAAGGCACAAGATAGCATTATGTAGGAAACAAGCAACAGAAACAAGGAATAGTGTGTGCTCCCATATCGAATCCCGATGATGAATTACTAGTTCTGTAGTTCCAACTTCAATGTCCAATGCTGAATTTATATGTATTATCTCTTCAGTCACGAGCAGATGCCTGGATGCTTAATCACTAACAATACCAGGAACATATTTAAGTTTTCCATTCCTGGGCTCAACTTCTCCAATGACAGTTCACCCATTCTCCTTAAGATGTAGGGTGATTACTATCAGGCGAACAATTATTATCGTAATCAACATACAATAATTATCAACACAATTATAAACGTTATTCATAATTACATCTTCCAATGTGTCTTTTTTGTTGAATTTCTTCAAAGTCGGACGAGTGTCCTTACGCATATATCTATAAAATAATTATTTATTGCCCAATTGACTATGGATTATTTAGTGGTACTACTATTTCACTATGGATTATATAGTGGTACTTGCTGATTCAGCCAAAATTTTGAAACAACATATAATCTTGAACCTCAAAAATGTGATAGAATTATGATAACTAACTTCAAAATCGGGAGATCTGAATAAACTGCTGGAGGAATGGGTCTAAGAGTTTTTGAATTTGAACTCTAGCCTAACAGACAAAAAGGATATTATCGACATGACATTTTAAATCCTTAGCAAATGGATGAGCATGAAGAGGCTTACAGAAGAATAAACATGACAAATTTGCTGCTACGTAGATCTGCCGAGCATACAGACCTTGAAACATGAAGTCTCTTGCCTTTCTCGAGTTCATATATTTTCATGTTATAGGACATAAAGTTTTGTTTCTGAGGTGTAGAATCTGATGTCTTAAGCAATATTTGGCCATTTTTCGAAAGAAAATGGTTTAATCTCCTAAAAAATTATTTTAAAGATTAATTTTTTCTTACAAATTATAAAATTATATTAATTTTAGATGCAATAGTTGTTAAACTTTATAAATGTATTAGTACTACAGAGATTTACTGATCTGATGATAAAGGTAGATTCTATGATACTAAAAAAAGAATATTTCGCAACCTTTTTGATGAGTTGAATTTCTCATAATGCGCAATAAGTTATGATTGATAGATATATGAAATACTGTGTAAACATGTGACCGATTTTGGAGATTCCGAAATTTACTATTAGTTCATACTGAACTTGTTTTATTTTATTCAAGGTTTAGTCATATATTATTATTGTTATCCTTCTTAAGGCTGAAATAAAATTTATTTGAAATATAAGTTTTATTTCAGCCATTAAATTAAAACCATAATAAGTATTATTAATGTCATACTTCCTTCTAAGAAACTTATTCATGTCTTTCTGTAAAATTGATTTCAATATATACAGAATGAATATTATTTTTTACAAAGTGTGAAAAAAAAAGAACCCAATTAACACATTAAAGGCGGGAGTCTTAGTACTACGATTTGATCCGACTTGACTTCCGTCAAGATTTCGTCCGCCTTTAATGTGTTAAAATCTCATGTATTTAGGATATTCTAGCCTTTTCTTTAAAATAACGTTGATATGAACTATCCTCATGGTAGTTTATAGATGTGGTCAGACAAATAGGAACTGACAGATCAATGTGAACTGTTTGATTTACTGACAGTTAAATTTGTTTTCTTAAATAAAAATTCTAATAGTAGACTGAAGAAAAATTCAAAAGAAAGCAGTATTGTCTCAAACGCTCGACTTATTATTTAAATAATGATGGAGGTAAAAAGTTTTTAAATAAATGGATGGGAAAAACAAATTTTTAAACAAACTTCGGAATGTAATTTTAATCTAAAAACTAACCTTTAAGAAATTATATAAAATAAATAAAGATATTTGTGCATAAAAATAAGTCGTTAAGCTTTTTATGCAGCATGAGAATAAACCTAAAATAATCCAAAAAGATACAAAGTTCACATCCTTCATAAATGTTTCATAGATAAATGTATTTCATTCTGTTTATCTGTTTTAAAGCACGATTACGTTGATCAAACATACAATGTAGTAAATAAAGCGCATCTTCAGAGTTGATATTTTGAAAGAAAGTTTCTATATATTTCTCTAACGTAAGGAATTTTATGAAAATATAAATAATGTTTTTTCACTAACACAAGCGCCATCATTACAAAAATTGATGAATAATAATGATTTATCTCCTAGATATTAATTTGAAATATCCGTGATTATTTTTCTAGAAACATCAGATACAATTTTAACCTGCATTAGCAATTGGTAGCTAATATTTCAAAACTAATGTTTAATCATAAAATTACTAAGTTAATTGGTTTTCGATGTATTTATCTCATTCATTGATGTATAAAATCCAATAAAAATTGAAACAATTCACAGGCTCTTCAAATAGTACTTTTACTATCAGAAGTATGACTGTTTGACAAGTTTCCCATAATCTATTTATACACTCACATTGCTCAAGGTCATTCCTTTTCTTCTGGAATAACACATACAAAAAAAATTATAGGATCCTATATATATGATTTTTTTTTCAATTCTTCCAGTTCCGTGGTACTTATTTCCCCTTTCCAGACATTTACACAACTGAAGCGTGGATAACCGAGGTATAGAAGTGTCACGGTTACCTATTCCCCACATTACGGTTCTACACATCCCACATGTCTGCTCAGAAGAGCCATTTTGCTTTTCGATGAAAAATGGCGACTATACTATCGCTCAGCACTTTCGCCATCTTGCTCGCGATAATAAAGATTAACGACTTGGAGAGAAAGAAGATTTGAGCACTTGCCAAGCTCTTCCCTTGCAGAAGGAAAAAAAGTTCTCTACGGTCTATTCTGTCCGCTGTCAAATTGAAACCTAAAAGGAAATGAAAAAATGTAATTACGTCTCCAGATTTACTTAAGTTATTTGCTAAAAGGGAAGTTTCTCCCTTTCTTCGCTAACTATGTTTGATACTTTTCCCCGGGTGGTTGGGAGATTGAATTTTGTATTGCTAATGAAATAACAAAAAATTACAAAGGAGTGCTCAAAAATCACCTTTACATAATTTAGTACAAGTTCAAAAATCTGCAAGACTTTATTTAGTGAATTCGTCTTATTTTGTCGAAAATATTTGAATGGTGTTTAATTTAGAAATACATTAATTTGGGAAAAGACATTTTGATCCTTTTCCCCGGATGGTTGTAAGATTGAATTTCGCATTAATAATAAGGTAATAAAAATTAAGAAGACTATTGTGATTACAACTTTAGAGAATTTAGTAAAATTTCAGAAACCTGCAAAATTTATTTAGTGAATTCAATAAGGCTTATTTTATCTCAAATCTTTGACTTGGAAAATCGTATCTTTGACTTAGTCTTCACCTTGGAAAGGTTTCAGTTGCAGAAAAGGCAATTTTCGTGACAATTTTTTATAGTTTGTTAATCAAAAAGTTATTAAAAATATTTTTATGTCCTAAAGGTGATTTTAAATTAAAATTCGTAGAACTCTGTGAGATGTTATTTCTCTTATGCTGAATTTTTATACAGAATTTTAATTCCAGGCACGGAATAAAATATTTTTGGCAGATGCAAATTATCCACTGCAAGTTGTTTGTCTCAAGTTGCAGATGGAGTCAAGTTAAATAAGCTCACGGTCACTGAACAATTATGCTTGTAATCAGACGTTTAAATACATATAATCTTACATTGTGCTGGGGTGTCACATTGTTTTTCTACTTGTAAATGATCATGCATCCAGAAAATAAATTAGCGTTTCAATTTTGACATACTTTCTTTATATTAAAATAAATACTAAAAGATTCTTTAACAAATTCATACAAAGTTACTGTTATGACACAATTGTTCTAAAACATCTCGAAAGGAATAAGTAAACAACTATTCTTAGTTATATTTCTGTTGCGACTCTTCTGTTTCGAAATTTTATAGTTTTTCCTATCAGATAATGGAAGGATTATATTTTCAAAACGAAATAATTTTTTAAATAACTTCTTTTATTAAGGTTATTCATTTGAACTTATCTTAATTAATCTAAATATGATGTTGCAAGAACGTGTAAAATTAATAGTATCATATTCTGAAATAATGTTTTTGAAAAGCTACTCATTTTATTAAAAAAAATCTATATAACTTATAGATGAAAAAGTATTTTACCATCAGCAAAACTTTTGGTTCATTTCATTTACCATATAATTTAAAACACTTGCTGGAATTTTTTTGTAAATGCCTAGATTAGTTTTTGATATACCATACTAACGATGAAGAATTTTTATGAAAATTTAAGTTTTGAGAAACTTGAAAAGACTCATTTTTACTGAAAAATATGTAAGTCTGGCTAATTGGTCAGGCCTTCCTTTTCCTATAAACGATAAACTATTTTGGAAAGAGGAAAGTCTGAACTAAAAGAAATAAAGATTTAAAAAAAAACATTCGCCAATGTTGCTGATAAACTATGTTTTTAACGTATGCGGATACTTTAAACTACTTATACGTAATGATTGGTTGGGTAATAATACTTGTCAGTAAATACTTTAACTTCTATTTATAATTTTCCGGTTTTTGCCTTTTTACATGAGGAATATTCAACGACTGTGTGCTAGTTCCAATAAAATCTCTAATTGAAATTCACTTCTCATCCCTTCAGCAAACAGTCCAAATCTCAACGTCAGCAGACGTCACGAATCAATTCCTTGCCCAACTCACCTTAAACTGCACTTCTCCATACGTAAATTCCACTCCACCTCACCCCAGTCCTCTTGCTTCCAAAGCTGCTGCCTCCTAACGACATAGATCTAATCTTGTGTAGGGATCAACAGTGAACGTCTAGGGGATGATTACATCACGCCAGGGAAAACAGATGATAGTTTTTTTCCCCATACAGGGAAAAAAACTCTCCTTCTTTTCAAGATGTGGTTACCTTCACCGAAACTGGTTAACTTTACCGCTGGTTTCTCGTTACATTTTTTTGAGCAGCACCTTTTCCCGTTTCCGCATTCTCTCGCTTCATTCCCGGAATCACTACTTCCTGCGCTGGAGGCAGAATGGAGATATTTTTACGATATATGTTTCGGTTGAGGATTCTCGTGACATCGTCAAAAAGGAATAAAATAGTTTGAAACAGCGAAAAATAGTTATTTGAGCGAAGTGTCATGATGCTGATACACATGTTGTGGTTACTAGTCCATTGTTGCATGGACAGATTTGACAAAGGCATTTGTAGTTAGAGATGACAAAATAATCGTGGATTCTCTGTAAAAGATTCTTAAGGTGATTGACTACATTAAAAAAGGCATTTTTCAAACACATTGGTTAAAAAAATTGGGATTTTTTTGGAAGTATTGGGAGAAAATTTTGGGATTCTTAATCATTTCATCTAATCAAGAGCTTGGAATTTTATCAAATTCTTAAGGATAAACCACTTAAATTTCACAATACATATCTGTAAAATAAAGTTTAAAGTTACTGCTTACATTGAAAATGGTATTTTTTTGACCATATTGGTAAAAAAAATGCAAACATATTTTAATTCAAACATTTTTTTTTTCCAAAACCGTATTTTTCCCCATTTTATGTCATTTAGAAGCCGAGATTTATCAAATTAAAAAAGTACCGTGTACTTGAAAATTATCCGGAAGTCTCAGACTTCAAAAGGAAGTTGTTCTAAAATGTCACTTTTAATAAATTATTTTGCCTTTTAAAGTACAAATAATAATGTTATGATATTATTATTTGCGTCTGTTATTTTATGATGCTGCGTCTATATTATTTTGATATTATTATTTCGTCTATGGTGTTATTATTTGTTGCTAGTGCATGGTCACAGCTTTTGAACATCCACTGTCTAAAAATTTATTGATGGTATATGGCAGCATTCTCACTCTCTCGAGCATCAATTTACACTGTAATTCTCTTTTCGATTCTTATATACCTTTGAAATTTTTTTCACTGAAATATATTTTTTCTGTGTCTTATTTTGATAGTAAATCCCATTTAACGTTTTCCATATTAATTTTGAACCTCGGTCAGATGAACAGGAATGCATCTAATGTGCCTTCTTCTCACTGCACTACACCACACTAGCGGGAGAAAATTTGGCTCAGTCCAAAATCACACAAAACTCACTTACGAGACGGTCCTTTGGTGGAATCGGGTTTGAACTACTAGATCTCCAAAAATTCTCTGAAATATAGTCCCGAAACTACATTTCGTTGAGTTCCAAATTCTGCCATGTGGGTCCTGTATTGCTGTCCATGAAGGTGGCAATGATATAAAAAGGGTGTTAAATCAATTACAAATAGAAGTTGGCAGTCACACTCATTAAGCACTGAAGCTTTCTGAAAATGAACATATTTGTAGTTCACAAATACATCCGTTGCCACCTGCAAAAGTTCGCAGAAAAAAATCAGAGTTCAGCAAAAAAAAAAGAATGTGCAATGCTTGAAGAAAAAGAAGGTTTAACTCACAAATATGGTGACTTTTAGACTGTTTTATGAAAAAAAATAATTGTTTCCATTAAATGCAAACTTTAAACTCATTTTTTTCAAAATAATTTTTGCGATAGAATTTGTAAATCATTAATAAGATATCTCTAGTATTAATTAATTTTTATTATTAAATTTTCAGATAATGTTCTTTTAGCATTATCTATGAAATGAACTTAAAGTTTTGATCTACTGTAAACACTTCTTTTACTTATAACCTTTTTTGTTAGAAAATACTTGCAAATTTAACAGTAATGTCTACATTACAACATATAAACCTTCACAATAGTTTTACATTTTAACTAATCTCTTAGATTTTAGTTAATGTTGAAGATAACTGTGTTATGTGTGCTATGTATGATATATGGAAGAAGAGTTTAATTGGTGGATTACAATTTTGTGTACAGTCATTTGGTTAAATTTTGATAAAATTTGCATAAAAATTTTCAATTTTAAAAAATTAAAAAGTCACAGAATTTTTTATAGATATTTATTTCTTTTACACACTATTTAACCAGAAAACAGAAATTAAGTCTTAAAAAATAGCCTTTAAAATTTTTTTCTGAAGGTAGGCAGTCAAAAGCCCTTGAAATATATGTCGTTATCGTTATCGTTATATACATCGTTATTTCATGTTGATACACTGTCAAAATTCATTTGTTCTTCCTCTGAAAAGCGACAAATTTGCAAAGAGATCACAATTAAAGAATTTATTTATATCAAATTAATAGCTGATATCAATAAATTCTGTACATACTATATAACTCATTCTGTACAAAAATCCAGACATACTGCAGGATGACTCTCAATAATTAGGAACATTTTATAATATATTATTAGAAATGGCTCTTAATATAACAAAAAGAAGTTGTACCTTGTCCATTAGTTGCGTTACTGGTTAAACGACGATCCGTTAATTTTAAGCTACAGTTCAAGAAATATGTGTAAATAATTATACGATTTAATAATTTATCAAGGTGGTGTTCTGCTCCTAAAATCATGATCTCTCATTGTAAGATTAATCTTAAAATGAATTTTATTTTTATTACAAAGGACACTTTAACTTTTAAAAGTCACGATAAAAGTTTAAATAATTTGGTACAAAGACGAGCCACCAAATTCAAATATGGTGCATGTTTCCACACTTAATTCTTCATTGTCAAGGACATCTAAATATATATTTCGGTAAAAGTATTTGTTATAAAATATGCATCAGTAGCCAAATAGAAAATACGCGCAAATACAATTAAAATACAAATTCATTTCTTTAAATATATATATATATATATATATATATATATATATATATATATATATA
>JAPMOQ010008526.1:2614653-2630270 GCA_026543055.1 Argiope trifasciata | reverse complement strand
ATATATATATATATATATATATATATATATATATATATATATATATATTTCAAATATCTACCTGACTTAATTAGAAGTAATAGAAAAGATGGTATTCATTTTCTTATCGCCAAAAAAGAGTATAAAAATAGTTCTACTATTTTTATCATTCTACTTTATTATTTAAGTACATTTTAAGGCAGGCAATATATATATTTTGTTTTTCTGTTTTCAGTAAAATAAATAAGTTTCTTCGCTGTCTAATTCGTGAGCATCCAACATCAATTGTCCAGGTGAAAAACATGAACTTTCAATTTTTGTCGCCATTGCATGAGCAGTACGATGACGAATAAAATGCAAACAAACAAAAATTCACTTTTTATATATTAGATTTATTAGTATACAATTCCTTCATTATTTATTACTGCATATTCAGATTCTTATATTTACTTTTATTTTATTTCTAACCTGCTTATTCAAACAAGATATCAGGAGAAATCATAACATTAATTAAAAGAAGCTATTTGAATTTAATAATATGTGTTTGATACATATTTATGAGCAATGAAAGTATGGAAAATAAATATCACTTTGCTATGGCTTATTATAAATAGAAAATAAACTGAGGAATATAAATAAAACATGTTTTTAACAGTACATGATAGATAAGTTTATAGAATTGTTTATAATTTTAAATCCAGCAAAGTTTTAAATTAATTTTGTTTACAATTAAAGTAAAATACATCTTCGCTTCCATTTGAAATCAATATACTTTCTGTGTTACAATCATTAATATCGGTGGTAAGATTTTCCTGTTGGAAATCTTCAGAACTTGCGAGTTACCAGAATTGGGGCAGGTAAGTGCAATTTTGAATTTCGTCTTATCTTGTTCCTAAGAAAAATAACTCTACCCGGAATATCCGACGCCAATTCCATGTCCTAAAAATGCAACCAATAAACTTTAAAATTCCTTCCTTAAAAATTATTTGTAAGTACATATTTACAAACATATATATGATTACTTAGAAGGTAAATATTAATTATCCATTCTAGCCGGTACCCAGCACATTACAGTTGAAGAAGGAATAATTTTGGAAACATCATTTAAAATTTGAAATATCTATCTTGTTTAATTAGAAATGATAGAAATGATCATCAATGAATACATTCAATGAAATTGAAGGAAATATAAATAATATTTATATTATTTTTATTTTTCTATTTTATTATTGAAGTTTTAATTTAAGTAAGCAAAATACATCTTCGCTTCAATTTGAAATCAACGTATTTTCAGTGTTGCAAACATTAATATCGGTGTAAGATTCTAATGTCTTCAGAACTTACGAAGCACGAGAATCGGGACAGGCGAGTGCAATTTTGAATTTCGTCTCATCTTGTTCCCAAGAAAAATAACTCCAATCCGGGATTTCCGCCGCCAATTCCATGTCCTTCAAAAGCAAACACTAAACTTTCATTTCAAGAGTCTTGCACAAAATATTCCACCACGTTATTTGCTTTAACGAAACTTGTTCACCATTGCCGACACGGGAATGTAGCTAATTGCTTTTCCTTCAATTGAGAATGTGACACGCGATGCTCGCTCTCCTTATTTTACGAAATAAATGTTTTACGAAGCGCTGAGGATAACTTGTGCGTTGCAGCACCGCTAACAATCTTTAAACAAGAAGCAGAGCTAGCTAGAAATTGCGGATTTAGTATTGCTTGCACGTTAAGAATAGTTTCGGATGTTACAAGCGTAATTTTTCTTATTCCAAGTAAATCTAGTAACAAGAAGTATTGACTAACACATAATCTAGTACAATGTATATTTATTGATCTAGAACTCCTCTTAAGGACGATGCTCATTTTTCACACTAAACTAATTGCTCGTCTTTCAATGCATTAGAGTCGACATTCAAGTTTCGACAGGTTTTCAACCGACTTAGTAGCTTAACTTTCATTAAAAGAAAGTATCATAAGTTTTTAATAGAATGATAAAACCTGAAAAATGTCTTTTTTATTATTACCAAGATAGCAAATCCAGTTTTACAATATTATGCAATACTGTGTAATATTATATTATTAAATATTCAACAATACTATACAATATTGCGGATATATGTATTAATATCGTGCTATGTTGCGCAACATATGTGTGGTACTACAGTAATTTATATTTTTAAGGATAGCATTAGAGTTTTGAAGAAATGAGTTTACATGTATGCATTGTTATTTAAAACTTGATCAAGTACTGTTACATTTACATCACTGCTTTTAATTTCCAATTTTTTTTTCTAAATTTATTTAAGAAAAGTATAGTTTTTTTATTTGATCTTTGTCTAGATATCATTTTCGAAAAGTATTTAATGAGTAAATTATCCCATATATTCATGTCTTATTGAAAAATAATCTCCGAATATCTATTTTTATTAAGTAAAAAATGTATTTTAGTATAGATTTACTAGTGATATAATTCCATTGCATATAATGACAGCATGAATGAAATTAATTTTAATATATTTGAACTACCAAATCTATTTATATGTTGTGTATGGATAAGACGGTTTGATCAATTCCGTTATTCCAATAGCTTTTCTGGCGTTTCAGCTGATCTAGATGAAGCTTATTGCTTCACTTCCTTAATTCTTCTAAATTTTGCTTGAGGATTCGACTCTCTACTTATAGTTAGTCTCATAACTCTAGATTGATGACTCCTTTTCAAAAGATTAAATTCGCGTTTTCCTAGCATTTTGAAAAATTATTAAGTAATTACAAATCAAAAAGATTAAACTATTCTAAAAACAATGTACTTAAAACTATCAGCATATACGAAGAATATATGGCATAAAAATATAACTTAACCTACACAACTAAACTGAAAACAATTTATTTATAGGGTGCACCTTAAATAAAAAAAACAACAAATCAAATGCTATCAAGAGCAAATCCTGTATTTCTTTAAAATCAAGCCATCCATTTTAGTTATTGATCGAGATTGAAATAGCTACAACAATATCATACACATGATAATCAAACTTTTAATTTTGATGAAAACACAATTGCCTACAATCAAGCCGGCTGGCGGAACGCAAATACTTGACTTTCCTACGTCAGTTGGCGGGACACAATGCAGCTTAAAATTATTTTATTTCCTTTATTCTGTTCTCTTTTGATTTAAGACTACTTCAAAATGAATCCGGAATATCTATTAAGTAACAAAATTTGATTTTAATACACAAACTCTAAGAAAATAAACCGAATTGGTCGAAATCATGCTAAACCTGACCTGATTCCTGTTGGGAAAAACAATAATCGTTTTGGCTGGTAAGTTAGTTTTTAATTAATAAAAAAATGATCACTCAATGAGCCGGAATAAAAAGTAGCCAATTTCTATTCCTTACAATAATCTATCTTTGCACAAAGTTTCACCCAATTCCGTTAATCCGTAACAAACATCCATCAATCCAGATTTTCACATTTATAATAATAGTATAGATTTAACATAGAGATTACTCGTGTCGCTGCATGCAGGTATCAATTTTTTCATGACGTTAAGAGATCTTAGTGGTCCCGACTCTTGTTAATAATGCCTAATCAAAAACGATAGTAAGTCCACAGCAGAAGAGTAGAATTTTTAAGATTACAACAATAAACAATTTCTCCCAAAGATGCCTTCAATATTGTAATTACTATATGAAATTGAAACAAGTAGACATTATTAAAATATTGTGTGATATATCATCTCGAATAAAAGAAATGAGGAGAATGTAACAGCTTTCACTTTTCCTGTTACCAATAAATATAATTATATGAATAGGTACTGGCAGAAACTTAACGATATACAATCTTTTAGTTATATCATGGAGTTTCATTACGTAACAAGGTTTTGATTTATAGTCTATGGTAGCTTTTCGGATAGATTCAAAGGTTAGGCAGGTTAATAAATAGCCCAATTTTCGTAATGCTAAGCGATTTGCAAGTAGAATAATTTTTGGGAATCTTTTTAAAATTAATTTTATGTCTTTTATTAAAACTTTCCCTATTGGTAGTTTTAAAAAAATTTCAAAAAATAATTAGGAAGAATTTTTTCATTAATTTAGATCATTTACTCTTATTTAAAGTAATGCTATTATAAAATAAGATGAAACAGATATTAAATTTGCTGCTGTTTCATATTCAAGCTATACAATCCTTTTGCGAAAACAGATATCTTCGAATTTTCTTATTAGTTCAGGTAATTCGTTGTGGTTTTTCTTTGAACATTTTTGCAAAATTCTGATGGTTTATACATACATAAATGTAAAGGCATGCATTTAAATTCATAATTAATCTGTTCTTTGAAATGGCAGACGGAATTTGAATTAATTCACCTAATAATAAGTAATATAAAATTTCCCCAAATCTGCCGTTTTTTCGAGACTTTGGAGTACTTTATCTGAAAAATGTATAATTGTTTTGTTTAGTATATTTTATAGGTTTAAAATGATAAAGTTTCCAGCTATATCTATATTGCATATAAAATCTTTGATGTAATTCATCTAATAATAAATAGTACAAATCTCCTGTAAGTTTGATGCATTTCCAAAATGGCGCATTGTTTGATCAGAGATATCTTAAGTCTCTATTATAATATAATGTATTCGTTTTAAATGATAAAGTTTCAAGTTATGTATTTATTGCATCTAAAACTCTCTTTTAAGCCACACTTTAGCAATAATTATCATACTCAACGCGCTGTGTTAAATTCAGATAATGTGTAATAAAATTATTCGCGTAAGATGGTCTCGCTGAAATATACTTATTTTTTATATAGCCTATGTATATTATATAGTTATTGAAATTATTTTTAGTTGTCTTTATCTTTTTTTTAATATGTTCTGATTTCCTCAGATAATGTGATCGTTATTCACATTGCCACTATTTTAGGAGACTTGATATCCAATATTTTTCTGAATTTAATCAAATAGCCACGAAAAATTTCTAATTTTATTTCAACATATGGCAGTAATTGTATAACTGAAAAAGAACGCCTGTATTCCAGATACTAAAAAATGGAGGAAATCAAAATTTTGTGGAAACCGTACATGAAGAATGTCCTCTTATTAATATGTTTCTGGAGTTAATTCGGATAAAGTATATAACAAAATAATACAAAGAGACCAATTCATGAAAAAAATTACTCTTGCACATTAAGTCTATTTTCCTCTTACTTATTCACAAGAAATGAAAGTTTCTTATCACATCAAAGTGCTAAAATAATTTCAAGTCTCATTAAAAAAATAAATTAAATTAAGTTATCTTCTATCATAATGTAAAAACAAAAACAAATTCATAAGTTTTTTGCAAATATGTTTAAGAGAAAATTAAATAAACGATTACAAAATAAAATATGAAGAAGCATTTAATACATTACATCAAATATATAATTTTGATATTTAATAAACGTTTTGGAAGTCTTCTATCATTTGAATGCCTTATCATAATGCATATCATGTATATTGAGTAGCCGTTAAAGATAGTTAAGATGTGAGAAAGGAATAGAATTGAAAATGAAATGAATACATGTGTGCATTTTTAATTTTTAAAGGCATTTTTTAATATCTTTCATCTTAAGAAAGATTAAATTGTTCAACGGTTTATCCAGCAGGTATCCAGAATGTTATCTATAATAAAGATAATCCAATTTTAATCTCGAATTTCTTTATGAAACAAAACAGGAGTTACTTAAATTCATATATAACACATATTTTTTATTGCTTATAATCAATTATTGTTTTTTTCTCGTGCTTATCATCACTTGTGGCAACTTCAAAATGAACATTTGTTCGGAATTTCGGATCATTCAATTCATTAGAATTATTTTTGTCGGTATTTATTAAATTCCGAAGTATAATAAAGATAATCTTAAAATAATAGTTTCTTTCAAAGAAGTTTTGTCGAAACAGAAAAGCAATGTATTTTTAAAGAGGTATTAATCATGGCTTTTCTTTGAACTATAATTTAGAATTCCAATGCACTTATATTCATTTCAGACAATAAAGAAATATATTGACTGCCGGTACTTTTGGTGAGGAAGAAATCAATTCATTTTCTTTAAATATTTCTTCATAAAGAAAAAAATAATAAGGAATTTCAATGAATACTTAAACTAATCAGTTTAATTAATTAAATTGTTTATTTTAGAAATATGAATTATTCAAATCAAACAAATATTTAATATTAGGATTTGATTTTTCATGCATCTTGTCATTACTTACAGAATGTAATGATGGATAAAATATGTGACATAATTCACAAAGATATGAAAATATAAAGTATTTCAAGTTAATAATTCAATTTTTTTTTACTGTAATAAATCAATGTTTGTAATGCAAGGATTAAAATTCGCAATTTCTTCAAATCTATGCCATATATAATATATTATATAACACATATATTGTATTATATCGAAAAAGTCTGAAAAAACAATACTGAGCAATATTCTTGTACAGTATTTATTAATGTAAAATGTAAAACATTTGTTTTACTTTTTAACATTGCAAGATTTGAAAAACAATATTGTTCAAAATCTTTTTACAAAATTGAAACCGTGTAAAATATAAGTAATTTGTTATATTGTTAACTAATAGGTTATACAATATAGCTCCTTAACATTATACAATAGAGTTTCTCCAACATTAAACAATATTGTTTTCTTATATTGTGCACAGCAAATTTCTCTTTATTATATAAGTTCGTAATATTATTCAATGTAGTTTTTCTATATTACACTATGTAGTTTCTATGTAGAATATTTCCCGTGATGATAATTTAGATCATTTTTCTATTAAGGTATGTATGTGAGGCTTAAATTTATTTAAAGAAAAAAAATAGAATTGATAATATTTAGACTTCCTAAATTTTTCCCTTTTTCTTCTGCAAAAGCTACTGAAACTTCCTTCAAAAAATAGAATAACTCAAATTGTTTTCCGTGTCCGTTATAAGAATATGCTCTTATATTATAAACTTATAATAAAAAATTGTTTTTATATTTCAGTTATGGTAACTTTATACTACTGGATTTTGCTCCATTGCCTATACTACTGCATTTGCAGTATGCCTTCAAATTTCCACTTCTGCAGGTTCTAGCTTGAACAATCGATATACACTAAGACTAACTTCCCGTTTCCGAACGACAAATAAGTAGAGACGCAAGTCACTTGTCATTTGCCCCCTATTCCAACTCTTCTTCAAAAGCCAATCTCTTGTCAGCCCCCAGGCAGTCATTCACAGATGTCCTCCTTTGATTTCGTCTCTGCTGCGTAACCTTTCACTTTCGTGCCAAAAAGGACATTGGAAATAAGGGTGGGGGGATGGATCTGTAAGTATCAATCTGTATGTCTTTCCGGGAAGGGCAGTTATTTATATTGGAATTCTGAGGAATATAGCCTTATTTCCTACGTTTGTTTGAAAATGGATTAATGCAATGTGAAAGCTTTCTTGCCTACTTCAGTTCTAGTTTACAAATACATTGCATAATAATTTAAAAAAAATGATATTAAATTAAAATGTTTTTTTGATAAATAAACTTAATTAAAATAATTCTGGTACACTTTTCTTAGCCCTCTATCTTGTGGATTTATTTTATTTTAATTTTTTCATTCCTTATTTCTCAGTTTATAATTTTTCTATAAATATTTTGGAATCTTAAAATGTTCCTTTATTACTCTTTTCATGTTTCCAGAATATCGGCAAATGATCTAGTAATAATTTAGGTTTGTAACAATGAAATTATAGATTGGCTATTCCAAGTATCAAAAGTGTTTTAATAGCAACCTATTATGAGAATAAATTCTACAGTAAGGAAATAAAAACGTTTTCAGTATGAGAATTAAATCTGTATTCAGCATATTTAGTATGGGAATGAAATCCATATTCAGTATGGGGATAAAATCTGTATTCAGTATGGGGATAAAATCTGTATTCAGTATAGGAATAAAATCTTCATTCAGTATAAGAATAAAATTTGTATTCAGTATGTTCAGTATATAATTTTTGTTCTTTATAAGATATTAAACACCATTATAATTTCTACTTGGAAAATAAAAATGGCATTTCATTATTTTATATCTTAATTTTTTTGCAATTGTTGCGAATATCTAATTGAAATGGATATTGTCCAATATAATCACAGAGCCGAGTTGCAACTAATTCATTCAAAAAAATATCAACTTCCCACTGAAATGAGTAAAGGACATGAAATATAATTTAGAAACTGATAAGATAATCAATAAACTGTGCTTTTTGTATACAATAGAGGTTTTTAATTAAGAATTTCATTAAATTATTTCGAAAATTCTCCAATAGCACCATAAAGAATATAGTTACGGCATTGAATTTAGAAAATTCCAGCGTTGTTTTAAATATGGGCCTAAAGAAAAATAAGAGCCTAAATTTTAAATTTACGCTCTTATGGATTATTCATATGGTAATAAATGTTGTTGCATATGAAACTTGTCAACTAGGACAGCGATTTTAAGTTGAGTTTTAACGTCTCTTGTTTCAGTAGGGCCAAGCGTTCGTTTTAGCTTCTCATGAATCACAGCCCTTTCCACGTTGTTTATTGTATTCATCTATTTCATTCACCCATCTGCATGTAGTAATTTAGACCTGAATACAGAAAACAATCGCTTCTAATCCAGTACCACCAGTGGTATAATATCGACTTGGATTGTCAGATTTGTGGACTTTGGGGGTATGACAAATTAATACAAATCTAGCCATCATATACATAGAAGATCTTTAGCCAGTAGGGTTCAAACTCAGAACAAAAGTGATGCAAACTAAAGGCCTTTCAACCTGGTTATTCTGGCCTAAAGAAAGAGTGAAATTTGATTAAAACATCATTAAGAAAATAAAATTTGAAAAAAAAAAATGTTGTTGTTATAAAAGATGTGTTCTGGAATCTTGTTCAAATTTTGAATAAAAGAAAAATACGACTCAAATAGTTTCAATAATAAGTTAGAAGGCTCGATAGGTTCTAAAAAATAATTTAAAATAGTTTTTTTTATTCAAAACCACACAGATTACTAGAAACAATTGTTGTTCGAGAGGCGCCACTTCATTCTGGGGCACTAAGCCTAATCTAAAGCAGAGCAGTTTTCACAGAACGCAAGTCCATTTTATTTTTGCTGACTGAGAACGACTCGAAACTCAATGCATTTCTCTCCTTGGTTCATTATGTTTCTAGGTTCTTGAGTCCAACAAAATACTTTCTTGTTTCTCATAAGGCGAAACTTATTTCCTACACAATGTCTCATTAAGACTTAAATGTCAAGGACGTCCTCTTGCTAAGCTTAATTAGTTTCTGAAGTGAAGAGCGATTAATTAATGTCTGTCGCCCCTTCCCCTTTTTTATGCGCGTGCAGAAAATGACATTTTAAATTGCGAGGAAATATATTTTGATGTCATGAACGCTCTAACAATTTGTACCTTTCCTCCGGAGGGTAGTCCTTGTGCTTTGCTATTTCAGAACAATTAAAATATTTATTAAAGGATAGATAGTGCTTTAATTTATTCTACTCAACTTGACGTTATTTGAATACTACTTTGTAAGATTACAAAAATGCCTTTTATAAGAGATTCGTAGATTCAATTAACTACACATTTATATTTGTTTCTTTCTTAACAGTGTTTTTACACAACCTATAAGAATAAAAAAATAATAATTCGTCTTTCAACAGCATCTATTCAAAAGATTCATCTGAAATAATTCGACAAGGAGACACAATAGATTCAGCCGAAATGATAATTCCCCTAAGGGTAATATTATATCGCTATTGTATATATTACATTATTAGCCTAATATAGGGCTTGTATTGTAAAGCTATTGTGCACAAATGTCATGCAAGTCATTCTCAGAGGTAATAACTTTATTACAGAATATGCGAGAAATTTTTGGGGAGATCAATCCTGGTGTTTCTAAATCTCAATTAAATTTTAGCGTTTTTCTCTGTAACTACCAAAAATATTGTAGTCCATTATTGAAAAATTATCTTTTCAGCTATATTAACGATTTTATGCTATAAATATATTTCCTATGTTTATTAAATTTTAAAAAGAAAATACTTTAATCAAATTTAAGGCAATAAAATTTGAGAATTCTGAAAGAATATTAAAAAAATCAAGGGATGTAAAGATGAGTTTCTTTCATTACCATTCTGAAAGAACACAGTTTTACAATTCTAAAAGAATAAACGAATCTAATATATAAAAAAGGATCCATGTTTATACGCTGTCGAACCGCTCCTTTTATTTCGATAAAACATTGTCTAGTTACTGATTGATGTAATAATTTTTTTAAATTTAATATTATTTTTTGACTTTTTTTACATAAAATTTTTTATTTAATATTTTTTTCTGCAGCACCAACGCGCCGGTTAACAGCTAGTACTAAGTAAATGTACTAAAAAACAGGCTTATTTTCGCAACATTTTCTTATTTGTTCCTTTTATAATAAATGCAGTGCGTTCAATTTCATTCTATAATAACATAGATTTAAACAAAATTCCTTGCTTGTTTAACAAATGTCTAGGGTATATTTCAATTACTTTTTGTGACAAATTGTTTTGATATAACAATTTTGTTTGTGATATAACAGTAACACATAAAACTTTATGAATACATAAAAGTCCATTTCACATAGAATAAAGTTTTAATTTCAGTGCAATATATACTAAAATAAATCATTTTAAAAATATCTGTATATGGAAATATTAGGTTTGAATAAAAAGAGCAAATTAAATAACATAAAAACATTCAAAATTATTTTGCCATTTGACAATATATACGTCTTAATTTAACACTTTCTTATATCTAGAAACGCAATGTACAAATATATCCCAACATTAAATAATTGATTTCCCCCTACATCTTTTCCATTTCTTATCAAAATTATAATGATGATAAAGTTCCAAACAATCGTGTGAAGTGGTGATAAAAAATTTAATCTTGGGACTGATATTTTTCAAATTATAACTATTAGAAACTTGATTTGATCTGTAATCAGTTAGAAGTGATGAAATGACTTCTGAAATGTTAATAACGATTCGAATTGCGTTATGAAAAAGAAATGCATTAAGAATACTTCTATAGAACGCAACTAACTGAAAATTCGTGAACAATTTGCTTAGCACTTTACATGCATATTATTATGATATATCACATAATTCAAAATATATAGTAATGAAGAGGCTTGCAGAATTCTGCTTGATATGTAACTATCGATTCCTAAGCTGCCTGAAATGTAATAAATTATTGTTTGTAATTTCTAGAAGTCGCCATATTAATTCTAAAAATTAGTATGTAATATTAATATGCAATCTTAATTTTAATATGCACATACATATATACATTAATATGTATATATGTAAAATTAATATGGGCTTAAAATTAATATGTACAAGTATAAAATCAATATGTACATGCATAGAATTAATATGTACCGGTCTTGTGGTACATACAACTACTTTTCTTAATCTTTTATTTGGAATTCGAAATTAAAATTGGATTTCATTATACTTACTATGTCAAAATGACTTTTTTTGTAATTTCTAGTAGTAGCCATATTAATTCTTAAAATTAATAAGTACATATTAATATCTAATATGCAATTTTAATATCAATATGTACTTATTTATGTGTATGTACATATTAAGTGTAAATAAAGATTCCTATGTTGCCTGAAATGTAATTAATGATAGTTTGTAATTTCTAGAAGTAGCCACATTAATTCTTATAATTAATATTTACATATATACAATCTTAATATTAATATGTACACACATATGAACATTAATATGAACATATGTATGACTCAATATGTACTTTCAGTTAATATGTACAAGTATAAAATTAATATATACAGGTCTTGTGGTACATACAACTATTTTTTTAATTTTTCATTTTAAATCTTCGAAATTAAAATTGGATTTCATTGTACTTGCAACGTCAAAATGACTTTTTTTTAACACACTTCTGTATTAGCATTAATCCAATTCTATGCCACGAGCTCCCGACTGTGAAACTTTATTTCTGCCATAAAACGGAGAGAATTGAATAAATTATATTCGCCTTGGAATTTTCTATTCAATCCAACAAGCCGTGAAATCGAAATATATATCTCTGGCAACTACCTTCTCCGAAGTCTTTTGGAGAGGAATTTAAAATAATACTTTCATTCGCAACGTATGACTATAAATCATACGTGAAAGGGGCTTCGGTTTCATCCCGAAACTTTCATGTTTTCCATTTATCAGATAAAGTAATGGAATAAGTAAAGAGTATATATATGTTCTTCATTTAGAATTACGAGTAGGAGGTACATGTTTCAAAAAGTTATCCCCATTCACTTTTCTAGAAACAGCTCAATATCACCCTTTTAGCTAGATTGAATGTTCCTCTTATCTATAAATTCGATTATTATTAAATAAAGAAGATTATTCTGAAATTCACGTTTTAAAATAAGCTTTCTTTTTATCTTTAAAAGGATGGTTGCTTCTTTCGTTAAATGTCTTTGAAATCTATTAAGAATAATAGTTAAAATAATCTTTATAAGTAAGTGACTGAATTATTAAAATAATTGACGGATTCGTGTGAAATTAAAACGTGGTCCAAAGAATGATACTTTTAAACAGTTATCCAGTGATCCCAAAAAATGAGCAATAAAATTTAAAAATAACACTGGAATTTTCAACTGAAAAGAACTTGAAGATAATTATACAGAATTGAACTACAGATAATTCAAAAGCTATATCATGAAAGCCGACTACAAAATAAAATTATATTAGTAGATGATAGATATTTCAAACGCTATACTGTAAAGGCCGACTCCCGAATAAAAAAAAGTGATAAATAGCCAAATTTTTTGCAAGGCATTTTGAGGTCTCAACAATTTTTTGCATTCAAATTGCTTCAAAAGCCTCAAGCGAAAACAACATTCTATTATCACATAAATGATCACGTGCACTGAAAGAATTTTAGAATATAAATATGGTATACATTTTGAGTCATTCAATGACACTTGAATAAGGACTTTATAGATATTTATAAAACAGTAAATTATACTAGAGGTATATTTTGGAAGAAATAAACTAAATATGCAAAGGAAAAATAATATTTCACTATCAAGAAAGATATACAACTTTTGAGAAACATACTACATGATAAAATAATATGTCTCTTTAAATTTCAAGCTACTAAGTATGGTATTAATAGCGCCACCCTGAACATGTAAATTATATTAACTTTGCTCATGTTTACCTAAGCTTATTTTAAGGTTTAAATTTCATATAATTTATTTAACTTTCAAATTATTTATTATGTGTTACTCGGTGATGTTGAAGCGAGAATATTTTTAAGAATATAAATAATGCAGTTCGCAATTTTGTGAGTTCGAAAGAGAATGCTGCATAGGGCTGTGAAAATGTAGTTAATTATTTCCCAGTATTGCACAACAGTATTATGGAAAAAGAGAAAAATATAGTAAACTTGAAATATTAACTTGAAATAAAAATAGTAAAAATGAGTCGTTTAGTTTTAAAAGTATAATATATAACTTCCACTTCAAATAGAATTAAATAATTTGGTTATTTAAGTAATTTTTCTTTGGTGTCTAAACTGCCTGCAAAATAAAACTTCTCTCTTGGTGTCTGTTTCCCTAATCGATTCGAAGATTATGATTTCCCTTTGTGACTTGAAGATCACAGTTTCATCCAATTATCATGAAATATATTTTCATTGAAGGAAATTTATGCCCCTCTGATTATCCGGATACCGACTGTCGTTTTCAGTAGACCAGAGGAGGTTGAATGATAAACTCATAAATATCTACACTCAAAATTTCAAGGTAACTCATACATATCCACAGATTTGTCCTTATATTAACAATGGATGATTCAAATATTACTCGATATATAAGTTGAAGTTATATAGCATAGTTTTCACACATTATAGCATGGTTTTCATCCTGCTCATTATATAATAGAATCTATTAAAACAATATTAATTTACCTAGGAACAAAATAACACATTCTCATAAATAAATGTTTGTGAGTAAATGTAAATGCAAATGCTTACAATGTTCCTATAAAAAAAGCATTTTTCACTCGCCGAAATTGTAGAAAGTCAAAAATCACTTTTCCAGAAGAATATAATGAAATTTCACAGATCATAAACTGCCTCATATAAAATAAGAATTTATACATTTGTGAGAGGATCATTTATGAACCGTGACATAAGATATTGCGACTATGCAGGTTATACAGATCGTGTGTACTAAAATAGTGTTGTTGTTGTACATGAAACTTGCCATAGATAATCCAGCGAACTCTAATTTCATACCGAGTTTTGTCATATCTTGATTCAATAACGCCATTTAGGGCCAAGAATATGTTTTAGATACTCATATATCGCAGCCATTTTTACTGGGCGGACTTCATTTACTCACCCCATGTCTTGAAATACAGCTGAATCATTGAATGATCACGCCAGGTCCTATTCAATCCACCCCCAGTAGAATTGGCTCAACTTGAAAGGCTTTGTGGTTAAGACAGAATTAAATTTCAATCAGCCACCATACACATACGGAAGCCTTAGGTTCGAACTCACAACCAAAGGGATATGAATCCAACAACTTACCAACCACGTTACTCCAGCTTCTTTTAAAATATGCCTTTGTTTTATAGCTATATTTTTTACATTATACTAAGTAATAAGAGAATATAACTTATTTAAAATGTGTCCTTTTGTATCATTGGTGATGCATTTTATGAATCCCAGCATTGGAATGATATTGCGAATGTGTAGTCGTATAGTTTGTGAATTAATTATTTCTATTAAAACTTCGAATTTTAGAGACAAATATTGGAAAAGGGATGAAATTCTTTTTCTAACTGGTGAAAACATTTTGAGCCTCAAGATTGAAAATATGAGTAAATGTTATTACTGGTTTCGCTCCTCTAAATTGACTGTGATTCAAACAGTATTAAAATTGAATTTCAAAGAACTTTAAGAAAAGCTCCGAACTACAAAAGTTCGTTACTTCATTCAAAATAACCGTAAAATAAATTACAGAGCTCGTAAAGATTAATGATGTCAATATTCCATGCGATATTGGGGATTTTAAGAAGGCTTTCGAAATAGCAGCGATTGAATAAATAAATAAGGAGCGTTTCAACTTCTAAAATGAATGTTATGTAAGATCTAGAGTTCCAAAGAGTATACATAAAGTCGCGAAAAATCAAATTCTTTCTAGTACACAAAATAATAATAATAATAAAAATGTTCTAATGCATCAAGAAAACCATTGTGCATCTTCTACATGAGATATCACGCAAAATAATTTAAATAATTCATTCAAAATTTCAAGAGTCTTGTGCTTTGCTAAGAACTATTTTGCTAAAAAATTACAGAGTGTTAACAAAAACAAACTATTTTGTTTTTATTTAAAACTTCTGCTAACAGAGGATGTTATCCGTAATCATTCAAATACATTTTGTAAATTTTTTAAAGGATATCAATCAGCTTTCAGTTGTCAAACATAAAATAAAAATAATTTTGACAAAAATAAGTATATTCATATTCCCTATTATCTCTTTCTC
>JAPMOQ010008526.1:2590627-2609653 GCA_026543055.1 Argiope trifasciata | reverse complement strand
TATATGCTATTTACAAATAATAAATTAGTAACCAATAAATTCAGAAACATATTAATATGAATAAAATTTTTATGAAAACGAATTTTCTTAAATGAAAATTTCTGAGATCAAAAAACGTTGCACAAGGGATGAATCTTAGAAGTGGAATCAAATCTTTTAATTTTTCCCATTTTAGAATGAAAGAACTGATATTTCACCATTGAGTGAAATTGAAAATGCTTTGTTCTAAACTAGCATTAAACGCGAATGAACTTTTTTGGGAATTATATTATTTAATGTTTTCCGAAAATTACATCCAGTGAAAGTAATAACTGTTACGTCCTATTCAATCTTTTAAAACGCATCTGCTGTCAAACAAACATACGTAATAATAAAGCAATACTGGTAAAAGTAAGTAAAATGTATTTAATGATGTTGATGAATATTTCCATTTTTGATTTATCCATTGCCTAAGCTATTTTTAGCTTCAATTATTGATTGCCTAATCGAGCTTAAAAATTATCTGACTGAAAACAATATGATGTTCTTACATTATTATTTTTTTCATCATTATCGACAATTTATTCCATTACTGGGATTAACTAAACCTGGATTATTTTTGTTTGTACCCTATTTTTAATGCTTCAAAATCAAAAGGAACACCAAAAAGACTAAACAAATCCTAAATTTTATCTGAAACAATTCTTAATAAATTATTTTTAAAGAAAAAAAGTATTCACAAAGCAAACACATAAATATAGCAAAAATTTGGGGTGATCATTTGGCAGATTTTTCTTTCTTTAACTAGCTTCTCACTTATAAATATTGTTTTACTTATTTGTAAGCCTATTCTTTTTAGCAATGAAATCAGTTTCTTTCTACTCACATTCGTTTATTATAGTAATAGCAAAAGTTCAACTATTCAGTACGCATACTCTTTTTTATTATCTAGAGATAGAGTAATAAATCCTCTCATTTTGTAGTATAAATATAATATTTTCTAGAAACAGAATAACAAATTACCTCATCTTATAGCATACGTATAATATTTTCTAGAAATAGAATAACAAATTATTTCATCTTATAGCATAATATTTTCTAGATGTAGAATCATGTTTTCTGGAAACATATCAACAGTAAAAAGGTAATCCTTCAAAGCTAGATTTCTTTTCTTTTATTAGATTTTCCTCTTTAAAAATATTTTATTGATTCTATTACACCATTTCTAGATGAATTGAAAAAAAACCCCATTCTTTACAATTTATTATTCTTTATTACATGAATGAGAGTTCTTTTTAGGTTTGTTTCTCTTATTCCATGATATCCAAACACAGAATAATAAATAATTACATCTTACCAGAATAATTTCTCTGTTCAACAGCATAGAATTCGAAACAAATAATTCGATACCGAATGGATGTGTCAACTAATGTGATAAGGGTGAAAATATTATCATTTTACTTTCTTTCCTTTTTTTTAGGTGTTTTTGTCCTTCTTTACAAAAGACTTAATTATCTCAGCGTGTGCACAAAGTATCTAGACTCAGTGGTACCAAAATGAATTATAAAATATTCGTCACACTAATGTAAGAATCCATTGTATTATTCGAAAGATAATTAAATTCCATTCCTGCCGCTTCGTTCTTAATGTAAGGATCTAGGACTAACAAACTTTTAAACCGCAGAGCTAATTAACGGCCAACCCCAACCACAAAGCCTCTTCAGTTTCAAAGTGCCATTGTGCCAATTTCTAAACACGTCTCGCGCTAAATTTGTCTTTTAAGTCCAAACACTCTTCCAAACTCCCACGGACGTTTTATCGTTTTCTGCTGTGTTTAAAATGGCAAAATTTGTTTGCTAAACTTTTGGTAAGTTCATCGTGTAAATTTTATTACAATTTCCAGCACGTTCTGGTGGTCTCATTAAATCGCATCGCTTGTTATGTAAAAATTTTATTTGAGAAAAAAATGTTTTTGGGGTTTAGCAATAAAGATATCCAGGTTTGATTGAGAGCGGGGGGGGGCGACTCTGTCCGCCTAATGAGGACGGTATCTCTAGGGGTAGCTTTGCAATTAGTTAGAATGGATAAAAATGTCTTCGAAGGAGATTACTCTGCAAGTTCTCGCTTTGAAACAGGATTTAAACAGATATAAATAAAAAATACCAGAGATAAAAGAGCTGGAATAAACAATCAGCATTGAGCTTTAAACTCATTGTTGCCGTTGTGTGCAATGTGTTATTGAGTTCTTGGAGAGTTCAAACTTTAGTAGCAAACAAAAAACACTGGCTGATTCTTGATTTTAAAGCAGCTTTTAACTCATTGTTGCCTTTCGAAATGTGTTATTGAGTACTTGGAGAGTTCACAACTTTAGTAGAAAAAAAACTGGCTGACTCTTGATTTTAAGCCAGCTATAAACTTGTTTGTAGTTAAAAGTTTTCTAATTTGCAAAGTCTGTAGATCTATAAATATCGTAAAATGGGGATGAATTAATTTTTATGTAAGCGAACGCAGTGGGGGGAATTATGACAACAAAACAAGCCAGATGCATTCTTGAAAATTTGATTTTGGGAAATAGGAATTAAAATTAGTAAACTTAAAGCTAAATGCCTGAATAGTTAAATAATTGAAATGCAATCCATTCTTACTTATTCCTTGTAAAATGCTTCTTATTTCTTTTACATAAAACTTCCCAGATTGCTTTAAAAATTACTTTTACTTACTTATGTCTAATAAATAACATTATTTTGAGAAAGGATTAGCGGAAATATTTTACTAATTATGAACATTCTGCATCAAGTACAGAGTTGCTCATATTTATAGTATCATTTTTAATATAAATAAAATAAGGATTATAACTTGAAAATGGAAAGCAATATATAGACAGAGCCAATGTAGGGTTTGTAATAAGTTCAGAATGTTTTCAAAAATGGTTTTAATGAACTCTTTGCTTTAATAGTCACAGGTACGCATGTTTATTTGAAGGAATGAAATCAGTCTTATACTTATACCTGAATAATTAGTATAAATGAACCGTGAACTGTTCAATTCTTACAAATATAATGATTAAAAATAGTTTTAATAACGATGCAGTGGAAAATAATAATATATTTATTCCATTTCTAGTTTAATTAAGTGCCTTTTCCATCTAAGAATATCAGTAGATAGTGAAAATATTCATCAATGAATTTATAAAATTGTCTTTAAAATATTGAAAATTTTGTAGTAAATTTTAACAATGAAAAATATTAACTATATTTCATTATATGTTTGAGATTCAACTTATCAGATATTTGTGTATAAAAAATTAAATTTCCTTAAAAAGCATATTTGCTTAATTCTGATAGTTGTTCTTACATGAAACCTTGAAAAATAAACTTAGTTATTATTATTTGAATATTATGGAGGGAACTAATCTTTCTCTATATATATTTATTTCTGCATGTGCTTCGTCCATTTCTTTTATCAGAAATAGCGTTCATTTCCTTATAAAAATGAATTTCGGATGATAATTTTAAGTTTGAATGATAAATATTAATAGCTTAACAAAATTTTATGAAACTAAAACAATAACTTTTAACAATGAGATATGAATTTTATGTTGAGCATAAAGCTGCTTGTATTTGCTCTTTTCAAAACAATTTTCTATTCTGATTTCGATAATCTTGTCACGAAATTCGAAATTAAAGGATTTTTTGATGAAATTATACGATGTACAAAATGAAAATATCAGATCCTTTTGAAAGATTTGATTGGGGAGAGTTAATACTTGTAATTCCATTCTAAATTCAGTTCGAATAGAATTAAATACTTTGAAATTACCCAACTAACTGCAGATATTTTCAGAATCTTTCAAGTTTTAAAATCTTTGGCCTTATTTTATTAAACTGTTAGTTCTGTCAGATAATTTTATTTAAATATGTTTTGTAGTATTTATAAATATTGTTTATATTTTTTAAAACAGTGAATATTTCTAAAAACATATTCCTTCACTATATGCGTAAATGTAATAAACCTAAACGTAAAAATAGACACTCGTATCATTTTTATTTGTACATATTATGAACCCGCGTCCTGGCTTAGGAGTATCGCATCTTCCCCGTGATATGGGCGTCCCGGGTTCAAGTCCCGGTGTGAGAATAACTGTCTTTCTGTGTTCAATCAATGAGGCGTGTGAATTTACCCAGCTGTATAAAAAGGTTGTACAAGTGAATGCGACGCCTGAAATAGCGAAGTCATCTTCTTGATCCAATCTAGTACTACTGAAAAAACAAGAGATGCCCACTTGCTAAATTGCTAATATGTAACTCTCAGAGGGCTTGTAATGTGCCATAAGTCACTGTAATGTAGCATGAAAATCATAATATCAATGATAATCTACTATATTATTTCTATAAATGCTTTGATTTTAATCAATAATTATGATAACAATTTCAACTAGAACTAGAATGAAATTTTGTTCACTTGCAGCACGATAAGAACATTGCTATAATAAAACTGAAGAATTCACTGCACTCCTTTCTGTAGATAAAATAATTTTTGAAGCATTTTGCACAGCATAAGAAAATTATTATTTAAACATCATACACATACTCATTTATTTTTATCATATATGCATGAGTTCATATAAATGAATATTTTTTCATACATAAAAATATATTTTAGATTTATAATAATTAGATTTACACTTCGTGATTGCATGGCTTCCAACTCTTTATTAATGACATTAATAAAAAGATATAAAAAGCCAACTTATAGAGCATTCATTTGATACAAAGGAATTTCCCAAACAACCACTGTTTCTTTTCTGGGAATGATATTTCTATCACATTCAGACGTAGTATAAGTTACCTAAAACGTTATAAAAGAGCGTGAAATGTCCTTCCAGCATACGCCTACTGTGCTCGTGAGACAAGTATGCCGGCCAAACATAACTTTGTGCTACTAATAAAACCAAATAATAGCGCACTGAAACTCCACGATAGGAAGATTTCTTTGTTTTAACTTCTAAGCAACACAAATAAACATGCAGCCACAGTTTATAGGAAAAATGCAATGTGGGTTCCCCCTTTCTATTTTATGCCACTTCAGTGTGTTTTTATGCCTCCATAAAAACAGTGTTCTTCTTTTTATTGCAGAGCTTTTCATATAAATGCTCATGTATATGCTATGTGATCCGCCTGCAATTTCTTTCATGCGGTTTGAGGTCTTCTTGAAGTCCAAATTAGGCTTTATGGTGATTTGATTCTTTTATTTGATCCTACTCATTCGCTAAATTTGAATCTTTCTTTTATATGGATGAATTTCCAAATGTTATCATATAATATTAGCATGAAAATTTCCTAAAAGCACATTCATAATTCATTTAATATCAGTACTTCGTACTAAACAAAAACTGTAGATTTATTTGCATTTTTTGTAAATTTAAATGACATTATGCCATTTTTTAAGAGTCATCAAACTGATCTCTTGATTTCTATATAATCTAATTCAAATATTGACTCCTTACAGATCCAATACACACTTATATATAATACTAAAAACAACAAAAAAGTATTCCACCAAGCTTCCTATCTTTCTAGATATTGCAAACATATCTTTATAGATTGGCGGAGATAAAAAAATCAAAAATATTTTTTCTCACAATTCAGTGTTTAAAAAATCTTAAATTTTAGGAAACTCTTTTTAATGAGAACTAATTCGAAATAAATCGCAAAATATGCAAATGCTGCAATTCGAACGAGCTTTTTTGAATATTTTCAAATAACTTCATATTATCAAATTATCATTTCAGATATTATAACTTTTGAAATAAAAGTTTTAAGCCAAAGAGTGCAGCACAGTATAGTAGATACCAATTTTTTTTAAATACTTATTATTAGCAAATCAATACTGACTCGTACTTATACGGTTCGGGCGAAAATGTCCAAATAGATTCCGGAAATTTCTTTCAATTCTAAACTGCATAAGGAATAGACTAATGATTGTGGATTTTTTATAATTTCCTCCTTGCATTCTTTTATATATTTACTGCATTCGTCATATGAAATATCAATTATCGTGGAAGATTCTAATAAGGCCCCGATGAAGTGAAATAACATTGTAACCAAAGAAACTTCATGAAATAACTTTTAATTGATGTTAGTAAATGCAATAATAAATTTTTATCTGTGTTTAGACATCTTTATCCTTACACAGAATTTTTGCAATCTTGCCTACTTTTCTGGTTATTTTAACCTTAATATAAGTTGTGGTTTAAGCCTTATTCAGCAGTTCTACCAAAATGCGTATCAGTTATATTATGTTCAAAGAGAAAAAAAGATTGAAAATGTCTTATTCTTCCTTATTTTTAATTTATATATTTGTTGTTTCATCGATTATGTCTCAAGTAGTTTCATTTATACGACATCCTTGAATTCAAATTCGCTATCATTTTTTATAGATGGCAGATTTGGTTTTTATGGACACTAAAGTTGCTGTAATGAATTTCATATGCCATATGTGGAGAAAAACATCACACGCAATTCAAAAAAATAGCTTGAATCATTTTATAAATGATTGATTAAAAAATAATTAATTTTCTAAAGTAGAAATAACAAATAAAAAAATCAAGAAACTAAATCCCATCTCTTTAAAAAATTCACTGCACTCTTGCATCTGATATTTGTTTCAAAAATTGGTTTTTAAGGTTAAGCAATCATGGCATGAATACAAGCTAATAGTACAAATACAAATAAATTTTACATATATATTTTATAAAGAAAATGCCAGTTAAAACCTTTGGAACATGAAATTTCCAATTCTTTGAGAACTTTTCTCTAAAGTTTTGGAAATGTATTTTACACTAGGTGGTTGCGATTTGTACAATTGACATTATTTCGTTTGTATTCAATTTTGAATATGTTAATATTTAAATAAAAATCTTTAACACTGATAAAATTTTCCAATAATAAGTTATATTTGCAATGTTCAGAATTTCTGAATGTTGTTAACATAAGAATTTTAATAACGGATTTAAGATTCTTGAATAAATAAGTAAATTA
This sequence comes from Argiope trifasciata, assembly GCA_026543055.1. Classification (NCBI taxonomy): domain Eukaryota; kingdom Metazoa; phylum Arthropoda; class Arachnida; order Araneae; family Araneidae; genus Argiope; species Argiope trifasciata. Next base: position 2,602,634 of record JAPMOQ010008526.1, on the reverse strand, counting down.
TCTCAATATTAATTTCCAATATGTTTTATAACAATTGTCACTTTAAATATTATAGCTTTGTACAACGTCTACTGAAATTAAAAAAAAAGAATTTACTAAGTAATTTATGATGAAAATAAAGGTAAAATGACTTTAAGCTACAAGCATAATTTTTTTAATTATTTGATTTTTTCACTGTTATGTATAACTATTGCAACTCCAAAAAGGCTATACAAATAGAGTCATGACTTGTTATTTACAATATATAATCAACCTTATTTCAATTTGCTGAAGTACTTCACCTTTTATACACTTTAGTTTAATTTTAACACATTTCTTTTGATTTAAAATAAATAAGTTTTCGTACTTAGTTCGTCCACATTATATTGGAGAATACTGTTCCATTTATTTTATATCAATTTAATCGAGGTGTTTTTATCAAGCAGTAATAAATATCAGAAATTTCTATTCAATTGAATTGAAGAATCACAAATAAATTCTTGAAGGAACTTATTTCACTAAATAGCTTTCCTACAAAATGGAGTTATTTATGAACATTGCGCCTCTAAGAATCGTCAATCCAATTATTTATGGTACTGCTGCAGGCATTTGCCATGAAGTGAGACTTCACGTGTAAAATTCGAAATTACAGATTAAATCTCAGAACTAATTTCACGGACATAAATTGCGCAAATTCCATTATTCTTTGGCATTATTCGTCCTTAGAGTATAATTATTTTATTTCCTTTAAGAATCTATCGGGGTTGAATTTTGAATCATTGAAGAATCCAATGTTTTTTGCTCTATACATTAGTTTTTAAAAATGTATTGATAAATCGCATTAAACATGCTGAAAATATTTTTTTCCTAGTAAAGGGATCAAAATTCTGATGAGAAAAGGCTGAAATTACCTTTAAAAAATTAAAATAATAAGTTTGAAAGAATTTATTCTTCAAATTTAAATATTACTTCTGAAATGTCCTGTAATTTTTGTTTTTACTTAACATGCAATTTTTTCTAAGACGTTTATTTATAAAATGAGAAAAATTAAATCGTTAATTTAATTTGAATAATATTAACACAAGGAGTCATTTGACCTATCATTTTGACCTATTTTTTGAATTATAGCATAATTTTATGAGAACATCTGAATTAATTTTTAATTACATTTATAAGGCAAATATTGCAAATATTATTGTTTTTCATATTCATATAATCGCAAATATTATCTTTTTTCTTTTTATAGTCCTATGATCACAAATATTATCTTTTTCTTTTTATAGTCCTATAATCACAATTATTATCTTTTTCTTTTTATAGTCCTATAATCACAAATATTAACTTTTCTTTTTAGAGTTTCAAAGGAATACATATACAGTATACCTACTAACTTTAACTAACTACTTACGACTGTAAGGGGACATACATGCATTTACATTGAAATATATAATGGTTTGATAAGGGAACATATAGATATAGAAACAAGTATGTGCTAGATAGATACAGTATAGATATAGAAATAAGTATGTGTTAGTAAAATGGTTCTATATAGGAAAAGAGAATACGAAGCCGAAAGTCAATCAGATAGAAACTTTTGTGTTTAAATATTTTGGTAACAGAATAATAATTCTAATTTGAATACATTTTTTTAATAGATAAACCGACAGGAACTTCCTTTTCATCACTCCACAACTCAACACATATATTGAAAAATTATTTTTCTACTTGAATTTCATAATAAATAGGTCAATATATATGTTTTCTAATTGAATACCGCCAGGGGTCATTTGATCCCTTAATTAATTATTATGACCTGAAAGTCAAGACAGAAAATGTGGAATCTGGAAGACATTGTGATGTAAAATTCAAAATAAAAGCTTTATCTTATCTCCGAAGCGTGGAAAACATAATCTATTTTGATACCGCAATATGACTAAAAATGACTTCAATACATTTAAACCACACAACAACATTGATTTATATAAAAAAAATGATGTAAATTCGTTCTAGAATTAATCTATAAGTTTAAAATCCATACAATTATTTGAGAATTCAAAAAGAGTATGTTTTAGGTATTTTTAAATAATTATGCACATACGAATCTACACTAATCAACTAATTTATTTGATAATATTACAATAGAGTAACATCAGTACAAGCTAGTGAGGCTTCAGTTTGTTATTCCAGTAATAATAAATTCAATTATGATGTTTTGTGTGCTTTAAAATGAATGGCAGGAAAATGAGAAAAAAATGCATTTTAGTGTCTGATAATCTTTTATAAAAATAGGATCCAATAATTTCTTTTAAAAATTTAATAATTTGAGCAAATTCAGTATTAAGAAACATTTCATACGCATTTCTTTCAAAATCCTTCAGCAATTTTTATTAGTAATTTATATAAAAAAATGAAAGTTTGTTTCTTATACGCTGTTGTACCGCTCATCAGATTGCGATAAAACTTCCGACTACTTATTACTTGCAGTTGCGGGATGGTTATATGCATAATACAATCATCTAAAGTATAATGTTATCAAATCTATTTACCTCATCTATTAACCATGGATTAACCACCAAATAATTCACCAAGGAGACACAACTGGTTCAGTAAAGGTGCTAACTTCAAGCTAAACATTAATATTCCGTAGCTAAATATTAATGTTTCGCAAATTCATTATCAGGCATTCTCTGAGACAACAGCTTTATTAGAGAGTGTGCAAGAAAGTTATAAGGGGAACCGATCTTGTAGGTTTAAATTTCAACTGAACCTTTAACAAAATTATAGGGTGTTTTTTTTTTCAGTGATTTCCGAAAATATTATAGTATAAATAATTTTGCACCATTTTAATTTTCAAAAAATTATCTTTTAAATTGTATTAAATATTTTATGGTATATTTTCTATGTTTAATGAATTCTAAAACAAGATGTTTTAATCACATTTTCTAACATTAAGATTGAGAATTCTGAACTAAGATTAAACGAATCACGAAATACGATAAATAGTTTCTTTCATTACTATTCTGAAAGAACACCATGCTTTACGATTCTAAAAGAATACACAAATCTAATACATAAAAATGAATTTTTGTTTGTAGAATAAAATAATAAAAATAGAATAAATATTCTTGCTTTATCCACCCATCAATTTAAATGAATTTATTCATCACCGACAAGAAAATAAATATCACTCTTCATATCATTCTTAATTAAAAAAGATAACTATTTCGAATTCAAAATGATATTTCGAAGATTATTTCTTCTAGGGCAGCAACACGCCGGGTTATAAATAAAACTCACAAAATGCAAGAAACGCAGCCTTCATTCAGTTAGCTCGGCAAGTGGTGAATCTCAAAAGGCAACTAAATAAAGAAATCCAAATTCGAAATGCCCCGAAAATCTGCACTTTAATAAAAGTAACATTATGAGATCTAAATACATCGATTCCATACCAGCACTTACCTATTAAGTTACAAGGTGCTCCATGTTCAGACCGATCTCTACTTGTAGAAGACTCCGGTACTTTTAATAACATAAAAAACATCATAAATCTCGATTCTCATATCAATGTTCATAAAAGTCGAATCTTTATCGTAAGAAATAAAAATATAAAAGAAGCAGTAATGTGGGTTCGCTCTTTGCTTCTTTATCTTCTGGTAAAAACCAAATCCTTGTGGTTTCGAAGAACTTGACCGTAGTTATTTTCAAAATGATTTATAGTCGAAACATACTCAACTTGGGCTTCCCGAAGATGGCTTTTTAGAGGCAGAACAGTGTTTTACTTTAAAAAGAGCTTCAGATGATGAAACTTAGCAATTACTGTAAAGTGGGCGGAACGCTCATTTTTTTTTTCCAAACTGCGATCGAAGTTTTTTTCTCCCATCTTTTCATATCGAGGAGGGGAGAAACAATAATTTATTTCGTTGGTTAATTAAAGATTATTAGAAAAATGCGTTTTCGACAGCTGACATAAAATGTTTTTAACGCATGAGAAATGGAAGCTCATTTTGATATTTTTTTTTTCACTTTCCAGCACTTGTGTAGCTCTTTTTTTATATTGAAATAAAAATAATGGCAATCGTTACTAAAGATGATGAACTTCTTAGACTATTTTTCATATTTATTATTATTATTATTATTATTAACCTTTCAAGATAAGTATTTTTAAAAAATGGAAAATATTGCTTTTGGAGAAATTTTGTAAAATTGTTTCTTTTACAAATATAGTTAATAAATTGATTAAAATAATAAAAAAAAGATTTAAAAATAGCTTTCTACATTTTCAATACTTTAAAATAGTCAATGAAGTTTAATTTTCACTATAATATAACTGTTTTGATAAACAGCCCTCTACACTGAATACTTCTGTTTTGTTGCATCTGAAATCATTCGCAAAGTATATATGATGATGGTTGATTGTATTAATTATTGAATTAAAGCTTATATTTCAAGACATGATTTTGCTAATGTAAACACCACAAGCATCAAAGCACAAACATCAAAAATATTTTTTGTGATATAATTTGATATATAATTCAGATTTGAAAAGTTAGTATATCCTTGACAGAATAAACCTTTTAGAAGAAAAATAATGAATTCAGTATCTACTGAAATCCTTGTGTGGATTTTACCATGAAGCTACATGAATTTTCTTAAACCGAGACTTATTTTAAGCATATATTTTTAATTTATTGTTTCATAAAACTAAAAACATACTGTATATTGCAAGGCGCTAATTCCGGTTATATTATTTATTTGAATGCTTATTTCAGTTTCCGATTATTATACCATGCTTAGAAGGTTTAGCATTCTAATCACGAATATTTAATCGTACTTAAAATGGGATTATTTTTGCATGTAATAAAAAATTGTTGAAATATCATTTATTATACAATGTAAACATGGTCTTTATTTTTTTTATTTGCTTAGCATTCAGTAGATGTGCTCCCAGCTAATTATATTCTTTAATTTTTAAAAGCTACATTTTTATTTTCATTAATTTTCAGTATCAACGAAATTTATTGCATATCAACTCGAATTGATTATTTTATCATCTACTTGGTGTCATGACTTACAAAACTGTGAGATCATTGCTAATCAATCTAATCATTGATTATTTTCACTAATCGAATCAATTGAGATATTAGTTATTTTTATGCATATCCATAAACAGGATATAGATGATGATGTAAAAATGCGAAAAGCCATCATATTTCTATGATGAGGAAGATGCTATGATGATTAATAGATTAGATGATAATAAACCTATATGTATAAGATGATAATGTTATTAGATATAATCAGTATTCTAATATTGTTTACTAAAACTATGAGACAGATTATAAAATTTACGGAAAATAATTCTATTAAATTCCAATTACTTGAGCTATTTGAATTAAATATTTTACATGCTTATAAATAGTACATAAGATATGTCATGCTTATAAATAATACATAAAATGTTTCATACTTTTAAATAGTACACAAGATCTTTCATGCTTAAAAATAGTACATCTTATTTGTGAAGTCTAGGGAAAATTCTGAAATCAAACTTGATAGAATAATATAATTATTCCCTTGATGGAATTATTCTCTTGGAAAAGGATAAGAAATAAAATCCTTGAATAATATTCTCTTCAGAAAAGTAAAAAATAACAATATTTCAAGAGAATTAATTTAGGAATCCAATTAAAATAAAAGAATGCATAGAAGCAAATAAAAAACAATAATTTTTCAAAATTACTTATACGAATATAAAATTATTATTAATTATAATTGACATATTTTGTGCATTGTAAATCGTTTTCTTAATGTAGGAATATTTTTAAAAAAAAATCCAGTTTTTAAAAAATGATTGGATTAAAATTATTAGTCACAACTTCCAAGTCTATTCCTTACATTCATATACGAGACACTATAGCTAATGATATCTATATAAATAAAACATTTGCAGTAAAGAAATGAAGAAACAATTTTTTTATTGCAAAATTTATTTGTTAAATTCCTTTTTTAGATAAATACAAATTTGAAATGACGTAAACATTTTTTTCTTTTAAATGATATAACTTATTTTATAAGAAAAACCAATAAATAATCTTTTATGTGGATAATTATAAAATATTTTGTTTCTAAAGTATTCTAGGAATCATTTATTTAATTTAAAGTTTGGGATTTTTGTAATGTTTTTTAATTCAATAAAATGTCTAATTTTGAAAAATTCAAAAAGTTAAATTTTTGAAGGATGAAAAAAATGTTTATATATTCCCCTTCTTGATAAATAAAGTTCGTATGTATTCTTTATATTCAAATAATATTATCAATAATTTTATTAAAAACACATAAATTTGAAGCTTTTTTTATAAAATGATCTAAAACTTTAATATTCAATTCTTAAGCTTTTGATTTTTATCACTTCATTACTTCAATTCAATTCAATATTGCAAAATCTATTTATATACTTTTATTTTCTTTAAAACATCTAAAATTTCTCTTTCAAAATATTATAAATATTGTAAGTTAGAAGAAAAATTATAATCAAGAACAATGAATTATTTTTGTAAAAACTTATTCCAGGAAGTCCTAAAATCGTTATTTATAATCTTCCTGTTTTCGTTAGGAGTTTTAAAGAGTAAAATAAAATAAATTCGGCTACAATTTTAAAAAAGAATGTTAATGAGATATCTAAAGAAGATAAAAATCTGAACAATTTGTTTTTGGCCACGTCATTATCAAAATAATAATTCGGCATGAAAATACCAAGCATGGTTGAAAACATCAATAGAAAAAAATAATGAAATAACTTAAAATATCACGAACATCAATGTATTCGTTTTAAAACATATTTCGCGAATGTTTTATGCATTAGATTCTTAGAGACTATATTCTTACAATGCAATATATCATTCATTTTAAAAGCATGTATAACTCTTATTTTTAGTTAATAATCTTATAAAAAATTGAAAAATGCGAAACTTTATAATATTGAACAGTATCATTTTCTTTAACTAAATTTTAATGGTAAAAATATTGTAATGACATTTGTTGCTAGTCTTTGTTACCAACTGCCAATGTTTTGCTACGATATTTTTGCTGTTAATTCTTATTCACAAAGCAGGAAACATTTCATTTTAATAATGTTGTTCGTTGAGTGCTACATATTGCTAGCAGGGATTCTTCCTTTTGATGAATGTTCTTTCCTTTTGTTGCTTCTTGCTGTCGGAAAGACAAATCTAATTTTTCACTTCCCGTTCCGACTCAACGAAATGAAATGGATATTTCATAGTAGCTTTTGTTTCCAACGAAAAGTATCTTTTATATATAATAAGCATAGCATCGAATGTTCTTTAAAATATTCAGCTTGCAAATAGTCTTGATGATTCTAGTTTCGGAAATATCTCTATATTATACAGTAGACTGTAATAGAATTTGATATTTCGTTGCTAACTTCGTTGCTTTTGAAACAAATAAGATATTTTTTTTATTTAAAATTAGCAGGAATATAGAAGTCAGAAATCATAAAATTCTATGATATATTTAAAATATTAGTAATAGTTACAATCTTATAACAGCTAAAAAAGTAACTGGTTTTTAATAGAAAAAATATTGCTGATTTGTAATTTAGTCATTTTTATATGAGTGCTGCCCTAAATAAAAAATCAAATAAGAATTTAACTATCTTTCTTTGAGTAATGCAATACAATAACTTATTTTATGTAATACCACAGTTAAAATTCATTGTTTATAAGTATATAAAATTCATTATAACACAATTACTAGATTATTGTTTATTTAAGTTTTATATTTCTCTTAAAAATTTATTTACTGTTTGTAAAGAATGAAATCTAAGCTATCGAGTTAGTCAAGGTGGAAAGTTCTCGATATCTTTAAGAATTAAATTTTATGCCTGCATTGTGTCAATTAAAAAATAATTTCTCCTTTTTAATAGATTTTCATTAATAATTATTAATATTATTACAATATTTATATATACTCAAATCTTAAAAATAGGAACTGATTATTTAGAAGAATAAGTAACTTATCTACAAGACAATAAGTAAAGAATTATCTATATTTAGAAAAAAAAATAACGCATATTTTTTCTAAAGCAATGCGTGACCTGTCAAATTATATACGAAAGAAAAAAAAAGATTGCAAACATCTCTCACTCTATATAGCACTTTCAGTGTTAACACCTATGCTATTCAATGTGTTGTTAAAAATCAGAAATTGAGATTTTTCTCACTTTCAGATGCATAGAAAACGCGCCATTTACAATACTTTGAGATGCATAATTATATAATAGAGCATCTACAATATCTTTAAATTTCGGATATGTTATCATTAATTTAAAATAAAATCAATCACTTTATAGCGTTTAATATGTGTATGTAAGCTTTTAAGTTTAATTGTATATTGTACAGGAATTAAAAGACCTTAAGAAATAAGTAAAATATTGCACGCAATCATTAAAGAAATCTAGAAGTAAATATTTGTTTGTGGATTTAAGATATATAGCATAAAAATAAAATAAAGTAGGAAAGTACGTATTATTCAATTTAAGGTATCTGAGTACGTTCGAAGGAACATTTTGGAAAATTGGATTTTTTAACTTTAGTTTTTAGATGTATTGTCAATTATAATGCAAAATACTATAAACAGAACTAAAGTATTTGAAAATATGATATATTTTGAGAAATAGGAAATTCTGTACTACATTTTAATGAAATTTAATCAAAATGTTAGTCCACACAAAATTTTAATGCACCAATCCTATTTTTCTTTGTACATAAGATTTAGAATATAATGATGAAGGAGATCAACCAGAATTTATGAAACATTTTGTGATGCAAAGATACGTATAGTTACATTTTTTCAATAAGTTTACAACTTAATTTTTCTAAAAACACTTATAAAAAAAGTATTTCACCATGGGTAAAACTTTTGGTTCATTTCATTATCCATATTATTTAAAAAACACGCTGAAAATATTATGTAAATAAATTTATTAGTTTTTGAGATGTTAACGGTGGCAAATTTTTATGCACATTAAAGTTTTGAGAAAATTGAATTTAAAAATAAATTTTAGCAGAAAAATATGTGACTCTGAATGATTGTTCATGCTTTCCTTTTCCTAGAAAAAATAAACAGTTTTGGAAAGAGGAAAGTCTGAACTCAAGAAATAGCAATAAAAAATATTCCCCAATGGGGTCGATAACTACTGTTTTTAACGTTGTCGAATACCTTAAACTCACAACTTTTTTTTTTTTTGCAAGAGAAAAAAATTCCTACTTTCAAATTTAACAGTGAAGCATGAAATATATTTTTATTAACATACGTGACTAGAATCATTATATAAGAAAAATCATCTAACATTCTTTTTTTTATCAAAACTATTGCATAGGTTTCATCAAAGAATCTACAATCGTATTCGAATTTTTTTAAATGTTTCTTTGATCTGATTGATCTGCATTTGGCGATAAATTCATTTTCCGTTTCACTGAAATAAATGTCAGAGTTCGTGTGTTCTAAGCTTTTAAATGAAAACAGAATGCCGTTAGAAATCGAAATGAACTAACATTAATCCCAAAACGAACCGTTATGAAGTAATTATTTCCGCATTTTGATGGACTTTGTGTTCAGAAACGTGAACGGCTTGCTTTGCATTAGGAAATCAAAATTCTGTTTCAATTTTCTGATATACAAGTCTATTTAATGCCTGTTTTCCGAAGAGTAGAATCGTATTGCATAATTACTAGGCTTACACTTTTATAAATATTAAATAAGTTATATAGATTTTAAATTATTTAATTAATGTTGAATGATTTCGTGGAACAATATTTGAAATAAATTGTAATAGTGGAAATTGTACAGTTATTAATGTATGAGTATATTTACTAAATGACAAAAAATTAGGAAAAAAATTATAAAATTAATTATTGTTGTGCTATTTTAAAAGTTATATTTTTTATTTACCTGCAGTAACAAGGAAAAAAATAATTATTAAGTGTGCAAATACTATCCTACTTAATATTAATAGTTAAAGTTAGAAGCCTCCATTAGCGAAGTATTTTCATTTATTTTTAATCTGCAGTCACATTAAATTCACTTTGATAAGAAAGTATCTGGCAAACCGATACGTTCTTATCCGTATAGAAACAATCTACGTCATATCAAGTGTAATGTCTTGATCTTGACCAATGAAATAAGAGGGTCGAATTTCAGACGATTCGTTCATTTACAGTCATATATTTACATAAGAGCACCTTGTCCTAATCTAAGTTAAAATGTTTCATATTTACACCATTTGATATTTGCAAAACAGTCGAAGGTTTGTCGTGAAAAAGGTTCTCCATCATTTAGGAGAAATAACACCACAGAAAACGAACACGTTCTTAGGTAACATGGTTACTCCAAGGCGAAGCGTAATTCACCAGTCCACAATCCAAGAAGTCTCTCCCCCCTCCCTAAAAAAAACAGCTATTTTTTTCTGTCAAATCTTCGCCTCTAATTCCCCAGTGGTCCTCTCTCTCTATACCACAATAGTTGTTCAGCATAATGTCTCCCTCAGTGACACCAGTCAATCGTCGGTATGTCCGTTAATGATGCATCCTCATAACTGACCATTCTGGAACACGTGTTAATGATAGTCTCTTCAAAATAGGAAAAATTACATCCAGATGGTTTGACACTCCTTCCTTTTGAAGGGGCAATAAATTTGTCCTAATAATGAACCTTTGGCGTGGTTCTTCAGCTGGCAGTCACTAATGACCAGATGGGACAACCACACAGGGGAAAACGATTCCCCAGCTGCCAATCTGGAAATATTTAACAGTTAAAGATTTTAACAGGTGGTGATACAGCTGGCTGGAAACACACTTATCATGTATGAAACAAGATTACTTTACACAAGTAGCAAAAATGTCTGATTTATGATCTTATCTATTCCAACTGTGCACTACAAAGTCATATTATATCTTCATTCAGACACGCATGAATACAATATTTTTTCAAGAAAAATAGTTGAATATTTCAATATATATATGTCAGTCTAGTGCTTAGTTCGTTAAAAATAAAATGTAAAATTAGACTGTGAGGCTATTATATTAGAGCTACTTTTTAATAATTAAATAAATTTTACAATAATACTTTCCTTAAAGGCTTTTACTGACAAATTCCAATATTTATCGCAGAGATAACAGCTACCAATTTGTTGAATAAAACGACGGGGCTTTTAACCAATATCTGTGGCACACTAACCCCCCACCAGCATTATCTGAAGTTATTTGATCTCACCTTAGACTCAAAACGGCGTAAAATTCCTCGTTGCCCTTTTACTCAAAGATTATCGCCCATTAACCGGAGATTATAAGCAAAAAGGAGATTACGTCTTTGCGCTTTGGTCAAAGTTTGGAGGTTGTTAGGGCTAATCTTTGTGATGTGCGGTTTCTTAACTCTAGGGTTAATTCCCCGTGTAACCTGAGCGGATGCCGGGGGCTTTTATTGACGATCCAAAGGGGATCACTTTGATGGCTGATGATGACGAGCAAATACGTGGGGGGATTTTTCCCGACAAGCTCTGGAAACCCAAAAGATTGTTCGCCAAACATCATAAAGATGTGTGCATAATTAGTTAGGGAGTCGCATTGGTTTTCCTATCTCATTAGCGGTGCAGAAGTTTTTTGCGATAGCTTGCCTGGTGTGATTTTTATAGAATTGGATGTTAGTTTTATTTTAAAAAGGAAAACAATATTAAAACAGTTAGATAAAAATGAGGTATGGCCTCTATGGTATTCAAAAAAGTTTTTTCCTTTCATTTATTTGGATTTTTTTTTTTTTGAATTTCTAGATATTTTAGAATTTGCATATACTTCTTTTTTAACATATCGATTCCAAGCCTTAAAATTATTTATAGGAATCATTAAGAAGAAAAAGTAGGTGCCAACTTTGGATAAAATATATTGTTGTTTCCATTTAAATACCAGAAAAGATAAAATAAAATTCTTATGCGAGAAGAAATTGATAAATTTCGGTT
>JAPMOQ010008526.1:2566711-2590227 GCA_026543055.1 Argiope trifasciata | reverse complement strand
ATTTCAGGCATCCCATCCCATCATGGACAGCGCAGTGGGCGACAGCCTGCACTTAACGACCGATACCGCCGACGTCTGTGTAGAGTGGTCAATGTTAACAGACACGCAACACTTCATCAAATAACTGCAGGAATCAATGTGGGACGTACGAGGGACGTGTCCGATAGGACTGTGTGGCGAAATTTGTCTTCCTTGGGCTATGACAGTAGAAGACCGACTCGAGTGCCTTTACTGACAGTACGACATCGCCTGCAGCGACTCTCCTGGGCTTGTGAGCATATCGACTGGTCCCTAGACCAGTGGAAAACCGTGGCGTGGTCAGATGAGTCACGATTTCAGTTGTTACGAGCTGATGGTAGAGTTCGAGTGTGGCGGAGACCCCACTAAGCCATGGACCCAAACTGTCAGCAAGGCACTGTTCAAGCTGGTGGTGGCTGCATAATGGTGTGGGCTGTTTTTGCATGGCATGGACTCGGTCCTCTGGTGCAACTGAATCGATCATTGACTGGAAATGGTTATGTTCAGCTGCTTGCAGATCACTTGCAGCCATTCATGGACTTCACGTACCCACACAACGATGGGTTTTTTATGGATGACAATGCGTCATGTCACCGGGCCAGAACTGTTCGCGATTGTTTTGAAGAACATTCCGGACGATTCCAGTGCCTGATATGGCCACCTAGATCGCCCGATATGAATCCCATCGAGCATTTATGGGACATCATCGAAAGGTCCGTTCATGCCCAAACTCCTACACCATCCACACTTTCACAATTATGGACGTCTATACAGACAGCATGGCTCAATATTCCTGCAAAGGACTTCCAATGACTTGTGGACTCCATGACACGTCGAGTTGTTGCACTTCGCCGGGCAAAAGGAGGACCGACACGATATTAACTGTCATCCCATGACTTTTTTCACTTCAGTGTATATATATATATATATATATATATTTAGATAAAAGATGAATACATTTATTTCACACATTTTTTTTCTTAAATTCACCTGGATAAAAAAACAATGAATTTCTTACTTTACTAGTTTTTATATCCTTTTCATTATATTTACTCTAAGCATTAAAATTAATTATAGGAATCATCAAGAAATAAAAAGCAAATGCCATCGATGAATCAGAAACAATTTTTCTTTCAATTTAAATACTAGAATAAATAAAAATAAATTACGGTTCTTAATTAAAAGATTTAAATGAAATTAAAAATAAATTGAAGCCATTTTTGTATAAGAATGTGGCATTATATTTCATGCAAAATTCTATTAAAATAATTGCCAAAGTACGGTGCATTGATAAAAATTAATAATTTTCCCAGAAATGCTACTAAATAGTAACTTACACTATCAGAGTTCTAAAAATAAATATATGAAACAATTTAATTTAAATTATCTCTCCTTTTTGAAAGCATTACCAAGAATTAATTAGTTTTTAAGTATTATAAGGAGATATTTAAGTGAAATGATATCATGTTTCCATTTTAAAGCATCTTTAATTAACCATATCTTGTTCGAGGTTTGCATTTTAGTTATATGTCATCAATCCATCTGGAATTATGCATATTGCCAATATAGAGTTTTAGTATTATAAGGAGATATTAAAGTGACACGATACTTGATTTTCATTTTAAAGAATCTTTCATTAACCATATATTGTTTGAGGTTTGCATTTTAGTTATATGTCATCAATCCAGCTGGAAATATGCATGCAGCCTATTTTATTGAAGTTGCCTCTAGACATATACCAATCGCTGACATTTTATTTTGAGAATTAAAAAATAGTATTTCTACTTCAATGTCCTATAAGTTTGTCGCGTTGCTCACAATCTTTTATTTGTTTTCAAAATGAATTGAAGAATGGAGAAAGAAATATATCATTTTACAGTGTTTTAAACCCAACCTTGTTAAGATAATAGAAGTTTTTTTCTTTTACCAAACTGCATGAATATTTTCATAAATATTTCCTCTTTTAATCTTTTATTATTTTAGTTTTCAAGTAAGGATATCATAAGAAGATCAATAGTGATATATACGCATAATTAAAGTAATCCTTGCATTATAATATTTCAAGATTTATAATTCTTTCAAATACCTTTGACAAATGTGATTTAAGAACGGATATATATGAATGATGAATGGCAGACGGATTCTCAAAAATTATGTAAATTTAAAGAGGTCAAATGTATTTATTGAATGTAATATTTCTCATATATGAACTTGCGTTCTTTTCCTACGAACAAACTAGACAGGAACTAAGATTTCTGGAAAGATGAAAAAAATAAAAATCCTTTAAGACCTCCAGAAAACATTTTCCAGTTTTTGAGTGAAGGGAAAAAATAATAAAGCTAAGTGTTATCTCTCAGCCTTAAAATGAAACTGCCCAACCGTATAAGAGCTCTTCGCCCTGGCCCGAGACTTTCAATTCATCTTTCGATGCTTTTGAACTTTCACCCATTTCACTCATTGCACAGGAGCCATAGTTCTACTTTTGGACACTGAATTCTCGTAATCTCTGCCGACATCAACTCAGTTGAACCACTTTCAAGAAATCTTATTTTCGATCGGCTCCTTTCCTGGAGTACCTTTTGACAAAGTCTCTGACCCAATTGCTGCCGTCTCTGGTTGCTGGCACAGTGCCAAGGAAAAGGACAGGGGATGGTCCATAGAAAGCATTGTACTAAGGGGGAATGGAGGACACACAATTTCTCTTCCACCCACCCTGCCCAAAGTCCTTCCTTTCTAAAGTGTTCGCCTCCCCTCTTAGCAGTTCCAGACCAGGGCTAATCTAACACCGACTCTGTTGAAACAATTAGAATGGTGTTGCTCCTCTCGCAAAATAAAGGGGCCACTAAACTTTGACACGTAATTATCTTTAACTAGAAGCGAAGGAAGACTTCCCCGCTTTGAACTTTACACGGTTTGCCTCCGGAGGTTACGTGTCCTGGACTTCGAGTCTCCAGTATCCGGAGTGTCAGGAGATTGTTTAATTATGAATAAGCATAAACAGACTTCAAGTGCCTTCGATCTTAGAATTGAATTTGCACTGTTCAAAATCAGGTGGCATCAAGACGCAAGGAAGTCGCAATACTTCCTAATTGAAGAGTGCGACGTTTTATTCGTGGTTGTACTTTTTTTTTGTTAGAATAGGTTTCCGTGAATACCTTGCGTCAAATATCTGTGATAGAGGCCCTTTAATCGATATAAATGAAAATGAGTGTTTGTCTGCATGTTTCTTATACCTTTTTAAACCGTTCATCCGATTGGGATGAAACTTGGCTTACTGTTTGTATCTACCGGATGGTTATAGGGATAGTACAATTATCTAGCATTGAATAGAAATGAATGTTTGTCTGTATGTTTCTCATACCTTTCTAAACCGTTCATCCGATTGTGATGAAACTGGGTCAGCTTATTGTTTACACCTACAGGATGGTTAAAGGAATAGTACAATTATCTAAAATTAGATAAAAAATTTCGAATCTCACCCGCATCTATTTATCAAGGATTAATGTTCAAATAACTCACCTGGGAAGCAATAGATTCTGTAGAAATGCTTAATGCTAGTGAAAGGTCAATATTTTATAGCTATATTAAACAAATGCCATGCCTGTCATTCTCAGAGGTAACAGCTTTATTACAAATTATGCGAGAAAGTTTTAGGCAGACCTACCCTGGGGTTTTTAAATTTTAATTAAATGTTAGCATTTTTCTCAGTAACTACCAAAAATATTTTAGAATAAATAATTTTGCAGAGTCTTAATTTTCAAAAGTTATCTTTTCAACTATAATAAGGATTTTATGGTATAAATATATTTTCTATGTTTCATCAATTTTAAAAGAACATATTTTAATCCCATTTTCTAAAATAAACTTGAGAATTCGAAACGGATATGAAACGAGTCACGAGACTCAATAAATAGTCTCTTTCATTATTTTGGGGAAAGAACACGGTTTACAATTCTAAAAGAAAACACAAATCTAATATATAAAAATGAATATTTGTTTGTGCGTATTTTATATACTGTCGTAGCATTCATCCTATTTCGATAAGGCATTGCCAAATTACTGATTGATTGCACATAGGATTATTTTTTGACTGTAGCAACACGCCGGGTACCAGCTAGTTAAGTATAAAAGTAAATACAATCTAAAATTGGCTTGGTTTAGGATCTCAAACAATTATATGTATAAATGGAGGAAGGTAAGCACAAGATTGTTTTCTTGAATTTTTGAAATGTTGATTCTAACCAATCATAAAAATATCCAAATTTCTTAAGTTTATATGACCAATAAAAATATCATTAAATATATATCATAAATTATAAAGCTATATAATACGAAAATTAAAAAAAAATATATAAAAGTTACAGTCATTTGATTTGAGAAATATCGCATTTTATTAAAAGGAGTAAATTTAATAAAAACGTATCGAATATTTAACACTTATATGCTGTGAGTTTCTGTACATAATACAGTAAACACTCTTTCAAAAACGTTGTTCATTTAAAACGTTCTGATTGTTGTTGCAAAATGTATGGAGCTTACTAGGTCTTTACAATCAAATGAGAATAATGAACATTTTATAATAAATTAGAATTCAAGAAAGACTACATCGGGATTGGAAACTGGAATGTAATAATAGGGCTAATGTGAAAGACATTACAAATGAAAGTGTGAAACCTATCATGCGGATAAAAATATAAATTTTTGTAATAGAAATAGAGAAAAATTTACTTGGCGCTTTCTAATTTCATTTTTATATTTATAATGAGAGTTCCAAACCAGATTGAAGTGTTCAAGATTAAATTGCACAGCCCTAAAATCTTTAGCGCTGTTTCCTTAGAAAATATTTTTTGTGTCATAGAAATCCACAGTTTTATGCAACTTATATTCAAAATATTGTTAATCACAGAATCTGAGTTACAATTAATAACGTTACATTTCTGTATGATCAGAAGTAACTTGCGTTTCTTGCTCCATTATTACAAATTATTATCATTCCTAAAACAAAAAGACGGCATTTTTAAAGAATCTTAGAACCTAAGAATTTCGCGTAATCAGAAATGAAAGTCATGCTGAAAATTTTAAAATAACACAAAGGTCTTTAATTAATAAAATAAAAATTAGAAATGCAAAATTAAAGCTTTGCAGCACCTCAAAATAACTTCTGAGAAATGGCATTATTAAAATAAAGAAATCCATGCTTTAAATATGAAAAATTTGTATGATTAAAATTAATATGCCATCCAATATAATGAGATTTCTCTACCCTTACTTTTCTCTCCAGATCTATTTGGTTTTGTTGGATTTCATAAGTCTTGTACTTAAAAAATTCCTCATAGTTTTTTTTTTTTTCAAATTATACCTATGCATCATTGAAGAATGTTGGAAGAATACAAGATTCTTTAAAATAAACAATTGATACCAGAATTTATGTAAATAAGAGATGAACATTTCTTGCTCGCTACCTGAAAATAAAATTTTTCGGCAGAGACAGATTTGTCTTACATATGATTTTAAACTTAGGTAATATTTTTTAAGAGGAGGACAATGAATTTTAGATTAATTCATTAGAATCTTAAATTTGTTATAATGAACATTACATTTATAATAATTCTCTTTAACAGCATCTAATTTTTTTTCCTGTCTAATGGGTAAATAATATTTCAGAATTTGCATAAAAGTTATTCAAACCTTTATTATTCGAGATCATAATTGCCATTGGTTTTAAATTAATTATTCCATTTCTAGAAGGATAAGCTCAAGCTTTAAAGATAATTTCGCCCAAGATATAAAACATGCTATAATTATTATTTTCGAAATAATTTAGTTGAGAAAATCGCATTCTGATTGTAAAGTGTGATTGCAAATTCTGATTATTAGGTATTTAGCAAATTGGAAAAGTGCTCAACTCAGTAGTGCAGTGAATATTTGACTTAAACAACTTAAATTGAACTAATCAGTAACATAAATATAGATTAAATTAAAGAGATATTAATAAAAAAATTAAGTAGGTAACTTTACTTAAACGTATTTTAAGTTGCAATAAAGTATTTACGTGTGTTCTCCGAGAAGAGCAGATTAAATACGAGAAAAGTTATAGGAATTAAATCTTGTTAAAATAGTATGATTTATTATTCTAGATTTTACTTAAATCTACAATAATTATTCATCCACTTATGCACATATAATAACAAAAAAGACATTTGTTAAGCAGTATGAGCAAAATTGTATTTAGTAACATTCAGCTATATTGAATTGTTAAAATATATCAAAGTCAAAAATAAAGGTAAAATAACATCAAATATAAGTTTACAAATATGGAAGAATGAGAGACCAAGCGTAGATTAGTAAGGATTGTTGATTATTTTGTAAAGAAAGAGAAATCAAAAAGATAGTGAAGTCAAAAATTTCTAGGAGGATATCACTTAAGAGTAATTTATCTTCTAAAAACGCTTTTAGATCTCTGTTAAATTTATATTTGAAATAATGATAAAGCATATCGTTACAATAAATAGTTGGATATAGCCTAAATTGGAAAAAATAATAATATTTGAAATTGCTTTTGATTAAAATTGAAATTGTTTAGATAGATATTCCTTGTTTTTCATAACACCCTCATGCATTATTAAAGACAAAACTTTACCATTTTTTCTAACAAAAGATTACGACCTATTGAACTCTTCAGTGTAGTTCTAAACAGCTCACTTGCTTTCCATCAAAATTAATACAATTCACACGTATTGGATTATCTCTTAATGACACATCACCGTCTTTACAAAAGGCATGTTTGTTTTAAATAATATTAATGACAAATAATAATCATTTCCCCGACAGATGTTGACTAATTACTTCTATTCAGAAAACGGCACAACACAGAAATAGTTTTACTTACTGTAACCAATACGAAACTTTAAAACGTCATCATTGATAGTTTTTACAACTGCACTTAATGCAACATACCGTTAAGCGAGACAATGGAGTTATAAAGTATTGTATGAAACCAGTTGATTAATTTCAAAACAGATTGAATATAACAGATATAGATAACAGATCGTCTGCTCTTTTTAAAATCATACAAGTTCTCTGTTAAAAAAGAAAAAGAAATACAAAATGCAATTATGTAAGTTTATTTAATGAGCTCATTATGGCGAAGAATTCTTTATCTTGTTTAAAAATAATTTTTTTGGTCATCATTCTTTATCAAGTATTTCAATACATTTTGTCTGAAAGGATATTGAGGAAACATAAAATTAAATGCTCATTTTTCGTAATGTTTGATTTAATTTTATGACAGATATATTCACGAAATAATATATAATCCATTATTTTTGTTATAATATATTCATATTGCATTACAATTTGCTTTATAATTCTGATAAACAAACTCTATGAAGTTCATATGTCATATGCATTCTCCTCTTTTATTATTAATATTATTAATCATAATATTAATAATAACAGATTATTATTACTAAAAAGTTTTCACAAGTGAATTGAATTAGGCATATATTATCGATCCCATTGGTGGTTTCTTGAAAACACAGTTGCTAAAATTAAGTAAATATAGTGAAAATTGTTGACAGAATAGAAAACTAAGGTAACACAGATTTCAGAACTAAAACGGAGACAGAAAATTAATTTTTAAAATTTAAGCAGATAATTTTAATTATAATATTATTGAGCGCATTAATTGAATTTTTGAATTGAAATTGAAATTTTTATATCTAAAGCAATATATATATTATGATATTTAAATGAAATATAAGAAACTTATGTGACTACCTTTTAGATGAATTGAAAACTCATTGGATTTGAAGGAAAGTTTGAAATTTCATTCAAAAAACAGCCAGAAGTATCTTCAATTTTGAAATCGGCTGAAATAATTTTTTTATTTTATTTTTTGACTAAATAAGTTAATGCATGGTAATTATTATTAACAATCTTTAATACTCTTAAAGGGACATCGATTTTATGTATAAAAACAATTATAATTAGTTTTATTTGTCAGTAAATTTATTTCTGTAATCTTGAAATGCGTCATTTTGGTCATTATTAATCATCGTTTTTAACTATATAAATTCAGAGCAGCACTATTTAGAACTTAAAATATATGAATTTATTAAAGAAACTTGAAAAGGCATACATTAAATTTAATTGCAGATTTCTATAATCAAGCTTTTAAACATAAGTAGATGTAATTACATGTATAATTTTATAAGAAAGAACTCATATAAGAATCAAAAATATTAAAATGAGTGCAGACTTTTCTATTTTGGGGGGCAATTCTAGTGAATATCGGAAATGTATATTTGTTAAAAAATAGCAGTGAAAGAATTTTTTTAATTTTTAATTGTATTCAGGAAGGATGTAAGAATGTGATTGCAATATTGTATTAATATATCTTTAAGTATATAAATTATACGTTTTTTAATGATCAGTAATATGTTTATAAAGGATAAGCAAATAAACAAAGAAAGTCTTTAAATAGTTTGCAAAATGCATTATTTATTCAAGAAAAGCATTCACATTTCCAAATTAATGTGAATCAATATTTAGGAAAAAAAGTCTGAGAGAAAGAAAGCAGAAGGAAGAAAAATAACTCCTTAGAATTTTGAGTCTTAAATAATGCTCCCATTTAAAGTCTCATCATGCGGTCATTAGGGCAATTTTAAACCGTCATTCCTCTTCTCAGAATTCGAAAATTGCAAAATTTGCATTTCGCATTAGCTTCTAAGACACATTACCGACTTCAGAGAGTTAAAGGAACAGCATCTTTAAAACTCCGAATTCCACAGGCGATATAGAAAATCCAGGATCGTCATATTCATCAAGAGGAGGGGGAAAAGCCGGGGAGAGAATTTTAAAACGGAAATTTCCAGGGTCCCAATTTGCACATTTACCCATCCCCATCCAGTAAGCTGTTATCAGGAAAAGTTGTTGGGAAATTCAGCCCGGGGATACGAACGTGTTAAAGCTGGCGTGTTATCATTTCCCCAGATTGTTTCTGTTTTCGATGCAAAGGCAGCGGCATTTGCCTGGCGAATGCCCGTCCCCTGGGCCACACGAGCTGAGTACCAAATCACTTAAGTCGTTAAGGACTTCGAACTCTGGATGCGCAGTAATAACAATAACACCATCGCGGGGAAAAGTTTGAAGAAATTAGAACATCTCCATTGATCGCCCAAGAGTTATTAGAGATTAAAGGAGTTTAACGTATGATTGGTAAATCTTGGAACGTCCAAAGATTGCGCGAGGGAAGAAAAGACCAGGAAGGGCTGAATAAGCTCGAGGCCATGGAATCGGGAGAGCTGCTGCCAATTCGCAAGAGACAATTTGAAATATCATCTGACTTGATTAAATGTCTGGAATGTAGGAACTGGTGACGTGACGCTGTTGGGAGAAGTAATGAGCGATTGATATTTTGATTCTAAAGGACATCGGGCTTAATTTCATGTTTGCTGGTGGATAGATGAGAAGTTTGGAATATTTTGGGCTTCATTATTTTGTTCTTATCTAATGAAAAATAGCTGCTATGACACTTAGAAAGCATGTAGAAACCTGCATCGGATTGATTTATTTCACTAAAAATATGCGGAAACTAAATTATGATTTTTAAGAAATATTTGTTTCGATAAAATGCACTATTTTAAAATAATTTCAAATTTTGAATTCAATTTTCTCTATTCAAGAATGATTTTAAAGAATTTTATTTCTTTTAAACCAGTTTTTGAGTTAATTTAGTTATTTTAACGTCCCGTTTTAAAGCAACACTAAGGCTATTTTTGGATGGATATCGTAATTTTGAGCTGCCATCGAAGACCGGGTAGGACACCTGAGCATGCAAACATTCCCCAAACTTCCATATCCGTTTGATCCCTAGAGATTTTACATGCATCAGACATTCTTACACGACGATTCTTTTATAAGATATCGAACCCGAAACCCATTGGTTTCGAAGCCAGGATTATATTAAGACTCTTCCTTGGTCCCAAACCAGTTTTTTTAAAAATACTTATGATTAAGAAATTTCAAAATTTATTTTCAAATTATTTATAAAACTATAATAAGCTTATAATAATTAAATAAATAACAGTTTATTTCTCTTTTAATATTTATGTTACTTACTTATATTTATGTTAAATATAACTAATATACAAAATGAACTGGAACATTGAACATAAATTGGATATCAATGTGTGAGTGTATCATTACCGATGATACAATTATGCATTATCTTTAATAAATGATACTGTAATGTATGAAATCACTGTATCACATATTGATTATTAAGATATAACGTTTCTCAATAAAAACAAAATTAAATATTTATTAATAAATGTATTTTCACTCTTAAGAAATAAGTCCTTTAGTTAAAATATCATGAAATAATATTGCAAATGAAAATTAAAAATTAATCCTTAGCTGCATATTTACCTATTTCCATACATTAAGCACGATAAGCAAATATAACATTTCCTTGAGAGAATTAAATTTAATAAGATTAATTATTTTTTAAAATTCTTATATTTGTGATTTATTTTTCTGTTGCATCAGAAATTATGCATGCGTAAATTTTTAATGCATTTTAACTAATGGAAGATGAATTTTATTAAATTAAAATTCATATTTAAACAAAAGAACTTATTTAATTCATTAAAACCCATTCAATATTTTATATTATTTCAAATTAGTGCATTGAAGTAGAGAATAACATTTATTTGTCTCCTTGTTTTATTGAGCGTGATAAAATTTGTTATTAAAATGTAACATTAAATATTAAAAACGCTATTGTTAAAATCATACTTTTTCTTTTCTTAATTACATTATTTTAAAGATATCGAACGCAAAATTTTGCTCAAAAATTTATAAAAAGAGAATATGTAATTTTTTTCCAGCAAAATGATATTGATTAATTGAATTTTAAAATAATTCAGATTTATAAATTTGATAGGATGAAATATAAAGCTTTTTAGCAGATTTTTTATACTTAAAGCTGCGGATTAGTATTTATTCTTTGTTCTATAAATATAAGCTTAACTGGAATAAATAGCCGCTCAACTTTTCAATTAAATATTTTTTGTTGCTTGATATTTATGACATATTAAGCAAAATATTTTAAACTTCAAATTTTGATAATAATATAGCGCATACTATTTTATAAGCCTCACATCCTTTGGCTCCTTGCATTATGATTTTTCAATTCTATTTGTAATTTGTTCCCAAAACGGGGAGCTTTGAAATGAATGGGATAAAACTTCAGTATTTGCAATTTTTTTTAAAATCTTTTACTAGAACTAAACAGGAATTTTCAAATTACGAACACAAAAAATAAAATCATGCAATGCTGAAATATCATGTGCTTTACAGAATACTTTTTAACAGTTTATATAATTTCTCAAATGTATGCAGTGTTTGCACTTAAGCCATAAATTTCTGTAAATTAACAGAATGTTCAGTTTTCAATTTTAATTTCAAAATTATGATCGCAATATGCAATTACTGGTTGTTGATTTTTTCTTAGTTTCAACGAAAATCGGCAGTTGTGTGTTATTGTTTATTAACAATTAAAAGACCTAAAGTTTAATACAAATACCAATATATTTAACTGTTCAAGAACTACGAACATACATGATGCGTATAACAAAGATCCACTAGTTTCAACTTCGATGTTATTTAGAAACACACATATTTTCTCCGAAAGTAAATCACAGTAAGTAAGCGAAACAGGAGTTATTAAAATTCGTCACATCCACAGCTGAAGACCATTTCTACATCACAAGTTATAACTACCCCGTATCAAATAGTTATACTGTAACAAGGAAACTAAAACGTTCTCCGAATAACTAACATCAAGAAATCAAGATAACTATCAAAATTTATGGCGACATTTATTATGATTTGAAAAAACGGCATCTTGCCAAGACGATTCTTCCTTTCCATTAACCGGGAACACCCAGGTATGTCTGCTTCTCCGAGATTAACAAACCAGTCTCTTTATGTGGCAAAATTATCGGAATGCTTTTTTAATGCCTGATACAATGAAATGTGGATTGTAAGAGTCCAAAATGAAGTCACTGAAATTTTTTTAATTCGAAGATTACGTAATTCATGAATGAATAAATTGAGAATATAATAAAATAATCAGATATACATTACAATGATGTCGTTTAACGGTTTTATAATACCTAGTGAAATTTTATAGTAATGCTATAATGTCTTCAATAAAGAAATATTTCTAAGTACTTATTATTCCATCTAACAATTATGTTACAATAAACGCGATTAATCTAATGATTGTGAACAATTACTGGTAATTATTTGTACTCACCATTAAATTTATACGTGATTAAGTATAACCACAGGTAATTCTTAATTCTTATTTATTCATATTCATCATTAAACAAGGCGATTACGAATAATATCCGGCAATTTTACATAATCATTAATGGCTATAAATAATCCAACATATGGATAAGAATCCATATTTATTGGTATCGGAAAAAATATTTTCCAATCTTCTGTTATTTTATATTTTGCAAACAAAGAATTCTTTTAATAGTAGGATTTTGTTTAATAAATTTGTTTTGAATCTTTCCTTACCTCAAAAACCTATATAAACATCAATAAATGTTATTATAGTATCGATATATGTTTGATATATGTATCTATGCTTGAAATATTACATTATATAGCATGTAAGCTGGAGGAAAATGATGACAGGACCTTCATATCAAAATCATATATTTCTGTCAAAGTAGGCAGGCATTCAGCTTGCTATGAAATGTATTTCACAAAACAGATAAATGAAAATCGGCATATACTTTAATATCGTGTTTGTAAGCCGTATTAAAATTTTAACCAAATTCTTTTGGAGGGTTTTAGATATGTCAATCAGCCTAATCACGTATGAATGTATGCGATGATCGAAAAATGTAATAGCTGTAGAAATAAAATCAAGCATAAAGATTTGGTGCAAAATTTTTTGAAATATTATATAAAATCATAGAAGGCAATGTTTGCAAAATGCATATTTAATTCTCTTTTTTATGAATTGGTACTTAAAAAATACCAATCATCATAAATATACATAAGAAAGTCGAGTATACAATGAATGATATCTCCATTATTTTTCAATGTGTTCCGTTCCATAAATATGTCTCGTAAAAAAATTACCATATTGAAAATTATTTTCTGCGGTTTTTATTCAAAGAGATATTTTCTTACACCGAAGAATCGAGGAATTTAATCCAAAAATCAACCTCAATCCAAGAACTTAAAATAACACTAAAGAGGAATATTTTATGTCATTTTATGTATGATTTAATAACTGGAAATAATATTATTTGATACCATTACATGCATCCATTATCAACAAATCCATTATAAACAATGTAAAAATTCTATGAGAAATTTATTATGCGTTTAAAGGAAAAGCTATAAAATTAAACTGAATATTTTTCACACTAAAATCCATCATTCTGCATCGGGAAATTACAATTCCATGAAAATATCCGGCATCAAAAGAGCATTGAAGCATGCGAAGTCTGTGGCTATGCTCATAAAAAAGAAAGACTTTACTAAGAAATTAATTACTAAATCATTTCCCGCCAATGCAATTACTTAACTAACCATGTACCCTGAGGATTTACCACATCTATAAAAAATGTTACGAGGAGCTTTATTCGCACAGAATCTGTTGTCTATGTCCAAGATTTAATGGACTACTCTTGGATAGTGTAAGATGTTTTCAGCCTTCCTCTGGAAATTATAGCTGACTTGAGGATTAGAATGCGACCCCAGGGTTTGCTCCGCGCCCAGTAAAATTAGCACACCCCTTCATAGAGCAGTGATTTTAATGCAGTTAGATGAAGAGAATCTTATACGAAAAATAAACATCAACGATCTTAGAAAAAAATCATGGCGCCATAATGTTAAACAATTCAGAAGTGATTTACTGTTATCATACCACGCATGCATGTGCTTAAGGGCAGAATACGATTATTTCGCCTTTGTTTATTAATGAAGAGTACGGAAAAAATAGAACTCAAACAATGAATGAATATTTCTTCATTCATAAAATCCTCTCCCTCACATCACAGATTTTATGTTGAA
The DNA here is from genome assembly GCA_026543055.1 of Argiope trifasciata. Lineage (NCBI taxonomy): Eukaryota > Metazoa > Arthropoda > Arachnida > Araneae > Araneidae > Argiope > Argiope trifasciata. Next base: position 2,576,100 of record JAPMOQ010008526.1, on the reverse strand, counting down.
TAAGATTAATTACTGAATGCAGCAAGTTAATCGAAGAATAAATATTTAATTTATTTGAATGGAAATAAGAATAAAGTTCTTAAATGACAAAACTATATATTTGCATTATCAGCATCTATTTTCTTATTTGGTAAATATTTATCTCATAATTAAGTACAAAGGTTTTATTAAGCAAGTTAATAATATTTTTCTTTTGTGAATAGAACAAAAGATAACTTTTTTTGCATTTTTACTTGAAATGTTTTTCGTTTAGTGTTATTTTTTAAATCTAAACTTTTTACACTTCATTTAATCTTTCTACATCAAAGTAAAAATGTATTTCTAACTGAACTAATAACGATATAGATTCAAATAACTTCATAATTTTATGACAAAGGTTACAGAGCGTTTGATTTGACATTTAATTGCATATGTTTCCTCTTGCATGTCACTTTAGAAAGCTGTCGCTTACATTTTAATCTCACAAAACGAGCAGAAAATTCCAAAATCAAATTATAGGGCAAATTCTGATGTGGGTGTTCTGTAGATTTAAGTTGTGGTATTTGAACACGAATTGATTGCAATTTATTATATGATTAATAATAACTCATTTAATCAAGCAATGGAAACAAACTGATTAATTGTTACAATTTTTTTTGCTTACAGCCATTTACATTTCAATAGCATAATGTTGAATTTATGTCAAACAAGCGGGAATAGTTGGATTTTCAACAAAATTGTATGTCTCGTATTAAAACATTGAGATTTAAAATTGATGAAAAAATGTACCATATATTATTTTTTTTGTTAAAAAATTTGTATAAAATCAAATTTCCCTTTCAGAAAAACGAAACGAAAAATAACCCCTTAGCATATTTAGAGCAGTCAATTCGTTCTGGCATGATAAATATCAAAAACGTCGCCCTAATTAGTTAGCTTTTCTCTGTCAGTAAGGATAAATAGTTGTTTCTACTAACGTAACGTATTGCCGGGTTCGTTTGCACTTTGCTTTTTATAAGGCGGCCATTAATTGAAGCCAGTATAGAAAGACTGAAAAATGCTCTAATACAAGTACATGTCCTGGTGGAACAATAACATGCTGCTGTGATGTATTTTTTTCCCTTTGGAGATTGTTTTTGGCATGCAAAAAAATTAGCAATTATAGATTAATTCTGGCATTTTTTTACTTCTTGTTTTTTCTGATGAGATTTTTATTTTATTTTAACAATAATTCGTTTTTCTGTAGTTTTCTAAAGTTTGGTATGTTGATCGTTTCTTATCATAACATGTTTCTTTGTGTATATGTACATCATTTAAATGTGGTAAGTATGAAAAAAGAAACATGCAGGGACCCCAAAAAACTAATTTGTAGCCAAGCAAGGAATGCATGTTTAAAGAAATACTGGTAAATGTAAATCAGTCCCTTTCTGCGCTTGCGCAACATATTGGTCGAGCTTAAATCCGGCATAAAATGATATGCACTTAGATATTGACGTGTGCAGTTATGCGCATTTTATGGCTTTGGCCAAAATTATTCTGAAATTTAAATTTTAATCTTTTGATGATTTTATTACTATTAACATTCCATATTAATATGAGCTCTGCGACCGATTAGAAACTAGTTTAACGCAGCAAAACTGCTTGATGCATTTTATTTCAGATTTTCGTAATTTAGAAGTACAGATTTCAATAATTTCAATTCCTTTTAAAATTACAAGTTTACTAAAACATTGAATTATCATTATTATTTTATTTTCCTCTATTTAAAGCAGCGCATTTACAGAGGAAACCTTTCTAAAGAAATACAATTCCAACAAACCATTCCATTAAATGAACCCATTATGCTTCAGGTCTGATGTAAAACAAATAGAACATTTATGATTGCTTTCTTGTATAGACGCTTTTTTTCTAGCTGGGAAATGTCGTTTGTGTGAAATAAAATATTATGTAGGAAGAAAACAGTAATTTCTAACATGAGATAACAGTTCTCTTGGAAAGGCAGAAAATATCTCCATTGTCAAACAAGCAATATCTTGTATGTAATAGTGAATAGTTTTCTGTAAATATCTAGAGATGCTTTGAGTGAACACTGCCATGGCTCTTATCACCAACGACAAAACAAAGTCTCTGAGGAAATGATGCCGTATAATGTTGCTCTACATCAAAAGGAATACCATAGCATTATCATATTTCCTCAGAAATGTTACACATTTATAAATGCGTGTGTTATTATTACCAGCTATACTATACATATCAGTTACGCAATTAAGGAAGGTATTTTAGATTAAAAAAATAATATTGGAAAAGAATTTTTTAAATACTAAATGTATGAAGAATATTTTAATAATTTTGATATGTATTGCAATAATATTAAATCTAAAATACAATAAATCTAGATTACTACTTAAAATTAATTATAATGTCTTATTACTTTCATTTTAATGTAATTTACTTTAAGTTTTATCAAAAAAATATTTATTATTCCGTTATTCTAAGCGTGCTATTACTTATTGTATGATAAAAATGCATGTACCCAAAATAGATTCATTCTAAACAAAACAATTTCAAATCCAGTATATTTGCATATTTTATAAAGTTTTCATATTTAAAAATATATATTTTCTGACATATTCTGCATTTGATAGAATTTAACGAATCGAAAGAAAGGAAATTGTAAAATTCTTATTCAATATATATCTCTTTCTTTTCGTAAAATAAACATTTTTCATCTTGTACAGAAAAACCTAAAATCTTTCTAAATTGAATTAATAAATTAGAAAAAGCAACCGAATTTATATCTTCAAGACATTTTTTTTTCATTTCACAAATGCAGAGCAAAGTTTAATAAAGGAATTTCATAAAGAAAGGATGAGATACATAGTTAGTACTAGATTCTGCATTTTCTTTATTTTTCAAGTTTCAATGGTTTCATTGATGGAAACTACAATTTCATCCAAGTTCAGTTGAAAAAAGCGTTGATCGTTGTTTCCATTAGAGTGAATATCTCATTGAATTTTTGGATGATAGAATTTGTGCTTACCAGGTTCTTCGTTTCCATTTATTAACGATTTTTTCAGTATCCTTATATCTGTAAAACAATATAAGACATTTTTAAAAAACACGCTTCAAAGTAGAATAAATGCATTGAAAAGCGATACGAGTATATATTAAAATAATTTATCTGGATACATTTATATCTAGCCCCAAATACTTTTTATTATTGAATAAAATATATAACATTAGTATACAAAATATATAGTGAATATTATAAGCAATTGATACCACCCGGCATCATGACCCAGGGGTTGCTTGTTTTCCCCTTTTAGGGGTTTCGCGTGATCTGGATGTCCAGGGTTCGAGCCTGGTTGAATGCCCTCGTTTTAAAGCTTAACGCTTGTTTTACTTCAAAACAACAGCAGTGACTTTGCCATGGTTGCTTGGCAGATATCCACATAAGAAAATTTTTGTCTTTTTAAAATCTATAGGTTTTTATTCTTTAATCTCAACTCATTTTTTCGACTTCGTTTTAACATTTTGTTATTTCTCGTTTTTATCGATGTAAATACTTTTATAGAAACTGTTTTTTATCAAACTTTGAATTAGAAACATACTTGTTTGACGCAATATGAACTTCATATTGGTTCTTGTGCCATAAAATATCAAACCAACCAACCAATCTAACATGGTTCGGTCTTGGTACTTCTTCACGCTGTCTTCTATTTGCAAGGCTTGTAAAAAGTTCCTGCAAAGAGGGGTTGCACAAGCGAATGTGTGAGTGTCATTTTCATATGAGCTAGAAGTCAGATTTTTGCCCTCATGTGCTCAGAGATCTTTACTCTCAGAAACTGCTGCACCCTAATTCTACATCACCATCAATCATACTTAAATTAATAATAGTAAATTATGCAAGATTTGAATGTAAATTTCATTATTATTAAAAAAATTATTTTTTTTTTATATTGATTCACAAATTATTACAAAAAGTAAATCTTGTGCCCCAAATGTTACAATTGTTAATGGATTCTTAAATTTTTCTTTGTTGAATTAAAATTTTATTTAGCTGAATCTAACTCAATTGTTTTATAAGCTCCTAATAAACATTGTTTATATTTGTGTAACATTAATTCATAATTCATCGTTCAGAATCAACATACTCACAAAAATAATTTTTAACGTACTCAATAGTTTTTACTTGAGTACGTTATCAAATTTTATTAATTTGATAATGTACATATTAATAAAATAATTGATCAAATTTTATTAAATTGATGTTTATTTTTAACGTACTCATCAAAACAACAGAATTAACGTACTCAATATTTTCTACTTCAAAAATAACTGCTTTTTTAAGAAAGTAATGTAAAAGAAAGGTTAATTAGTAAAATATCAAATAATAATCATTTTTGGATCTATATAAACAGATAAAAGTTTATCTTATAATTTAGACAAATCATAAAATGAATATAGGATATGAAATGATCGAAACAGATATATGCTGTAGCAGAAGTCAAAGATATCAAATAATAATCACGTTTCGAACTATACAAGCAAAAAAAAGCTTTATCTTACAAGTTGAACAAATTACAAAATGAGTTTAAGAAATGAAATGATTAAAGTAGAAGTATGCAAGGGCAGGAATTTGAATCAGATATTTATTTACTGAATTCCAATCTATTTAGTTTACTCAAAGGATATTAACAGAAAACGTGTTCCAGGGTCATTTTGTTTTCAGTAGAGTAACCAAGATGCACAAAGAGAGGGAAAAAAATAACTTTATTATTTTATTAACATTTTCCGTGCTTCAACTCGTAACATCATCAGGTATTCAGGTTTGCTTATTTTTTTGAAAGTTACTCCTTTTCTTCTTTTTTTTTTCACCTTTGGATGATGGTTTTCTCTGAAGATCCTTTGATCGCATTTGCCTTCCATTCTTTCCGATACACAGGCACCTGTGGACTACTCGAAGTCACGAGTACGGCTATTATGAAAAGACTATCATTTCACCCGCTGAGATAGCACACGCAAAGACGCCTGCTTCAAACACGTCCAAACAACTTTTTCAAAGGTGGAAGGAAAGGAGTTTTTTTTTTTTCCTTCTTCCATCTTTACACGTTTTATTTGTTTTCATGTTTCTCTTGCTTCGGTACCTTTTATTCCTTTTTATTTATTTCTTCCACCACTTATTCTGTCTTTTATTTTGTGCTGTGTTTTACCAGCATTTATTTATTTATTGTTTGTTACTTTTTTCTTCTGCTCTTTGTGGCAAAATGGCTCAAGATGATGTTATTTCTATTGTTATTCGTCTTCCGTGAGAGAAGTATATTCCATTGAAATCCATGGGTGGGCGAAAGAAGTAGTCAAAAAAAAGAAATAAAAAAGAACTTGAATGGCAGTTGACTTCTTTACACTTTTTTTGTAACATTTATATTCAGCAAATAATATTACTCCGATCCTTTTAAGTAGGAACGTTTTTTTATTGTTTCTTAAGAGGAAAAGTATTCACAGAACGGTAATGGAATATGAAAATTCTGATCACTAATGTTTTCTTCTTGAATTAAATAAGGAACTATAGCGTCTTCGATACTATGAATGAAATATTTTTTTTAAATTAATAAATAAACATGCCTAATTATGAACATAATAATACTGTATGAACTTCAATTTGACTTCATATTAAAAAAGCTGTAAATGTTTTTTTTTTTTTTTTTTTTTTTCGAAAAAAAGTCAGTTATGGTTAGTGTAAAGATTTCCTTTCTTTTCAATGCATAAATTCACATAATGTTTTCCTACTATACATTTAAAAGTCATAATATTCTTAGTTACTCTATCTTTTTCAATAGCTTAAATAACATAATCAGGCTTATATTTAGACAAAAGGTTATTATAAAATAAGCCAACCAAAAATAATGTTTAGATATTAGAAATTATTTGAATTCGAAATTATTAGATATTAGAAAATATTATGTTTCGTTTCCTAAGGGAGGCCTAATTATAAACAATAATAATTGGAATTACGAGCCCTAATTATAAACATAAATAGGCGAATTTTGCAGATTAACAACGCAAATAAACGCTTACAGCTTAGTTGGCTATTCCTTTCAATTTTTTTATGAATACATTGACACGTTGCCAGATACATGTATTATTTTTATGAGCAGATGATTAAAACTATTACGATACAAACAGCATGTAAATATGCAACATGTTCCTTTAGCATGAATATTTTATATTTCATAACGCAAAACTTATTTTTAGTATACATGCCGGCTTGAATGACTAGTCTATAATTAATTGCTAAATTAAGTTTAATTAAAATTACTAGTTTATAATTCAATCAATTATGCCTATATATATATATATATATATATATGTGTGTGTGTGTGTGTGTGTGTGTGTGTGTGTGTGTGTGTGTGTGTATACATATATAAATTAATTAACAAAATAATAGTTTTACTTTTTATATATATTTTTGTTTCATTTGATGATGTTTTGCTTTGTTTTTGTCTTTTGCTGTTTAAATTGGTATGTCTCTTTTGCCGTAATTTTCGGGTCACGAGGTGTCAATACTTTTGACCATTGTCCACCGATGCCTCACAGAAAAAATCCCTTATTTGGAATGCTTGGTTGAAAGGGGCCCTTGATGAAGTTTTCAGGCCGGATTCTTTATCTATTGGTAATAGTTTTGATTCGGTTGTCTTATTTTGTTAATTAATTTAGATTCATTTGTATTTTAGTCGTAGCTGCATTTGCGCTCTCCAAATACAAAGTTTGATTAAAAAACTTTTTTAATTCTTAAACTTGTTTGAATCAGTAATGATTTTTAGTTTCAATTAAGGTTTTGGTTTCGTTTCCGTGGTTAGTTCTGTTTCTGTTTCGTTTAAATAATTCTTTGATTATAGTATTTTAGATTTGTTTCATTAATTGGTTCTTATTCATTTACCTTTCATTTTGTAAACTTTTAGCGTGTAATTCTGAATATATATATATATATATATATATATATATATATATATATATGCATAGTTCTAAGTATTATGCTTAAATTATGAACTGAAAATTCAACGTCACACTACTTGGAAGGTTTTACTTCTCCGATAAACTATATCTCATGCATTGACTGTAAGATTGAGCCCAAGATCTTATCTATATAAATAAAAATAAATGTTTGTCTGTATGCCTCTTATACGCTGGCTTGCCGCTCATCCGATTGCGATAAGACTTTTACTATCTATCACTTGCACTTATTTTTTTCTGCTGAAGATGGAAAAGTAAAAACAAAAAATATGGTCCACCCTAAAGTCTTGAATAATAAAATTAAAAAAAATAGAATTACTATTATTCACGTTCCTCATTTATATATCACTCAATTTCAATGAATGCATCCATTTCCGATATAAAAAGTAAATATTATTCTTTCTGTTATTCGTAATTAAACAAAACAGTTATTTTAAATTTCAAACGATATTTCCAAAATTTTTTCTTCTGGTGTAGCAACGCGTATGGTATCAGTATCTAATATAACGGAGAACAGGGCCATCGAATAGCTGTTCGTTCAATTGACATTGGGAAGCATGTAAAATATTTACTTACGTAGGATAATTAAAAGAAAATTGCTTCGCTTTATAATAGGATTCGGAAATATTAATTGTATATTTACACTATAATTGTTATAATTGCATTTAAAAAATGTTTATAGTTTTTAGTACAAAAATGTTTATTTTACAACTTGTTCAAAAAGTAGAGTGTTACATGACTTATGAAGATAAATTATGTAAATAATATGCTCGAATTTATAAATTGTTTTTAATATCGATTCCTTTTAAAATAAATTGCTGCCTTGAAACTGAAATAGTTATGTTTGCACTTTACATAAGCATCATAACATCCAGTACTATATTTATTAAATGTTCCTCCCTTGAGCACACCTTCTTAAGTAGGGACGTGTTAGTGTGCTCGTGACTAGAGTACCTCAAAACGTTTTCATCAAAGTTACAGACTAGATTATTCTCAATGCGCCAGATCATTCCCTCTCTCTTCTGGTCAGATAAAGTACTTTGTTAGGTTACTTACTTCCATTTCAAGATTTCAATTTTACGTGGGATCTTTTTTGGGGCTAAAATACAGTAACATATTTAAAAATTTTAAGAAATTTATCCCTTATTGGAGAGATTAAATAGAATTTGGTAACAGTTTTACAATATATGCATGTTATAAATGGCATCATGTTATTTTGATAGCTATATTGTTAAATTAATCAAGAGAAAAACGTGTTTGTGCCGTTCTGCAATAAATAAGCTTGACATTAGCATATGTATCAATTTATTGATGAGTTTTCAAAATAAATGAATAGACATAAAAATGAAATTGAATCAAGAATGCTTCTGAGGTAGATCTATTCATATTTTTACATCGATTTTTACAAATAAATACATGTCATGAATTTTGATGTTTCTAAATGAGGCAAACATAAGCTAATTTCATGTTAACACACTCGCAAATTTCTTTTCCGAATTGTATATTCATGTTTTAATACATTGACCTTAAAAATATAAAGCTTTTTTAATGTTTAGCCAATTAAATGTTCGATTAATTGGCTAGTCCGATACCGATTTAAATGCCAAATGATAGTAAGAGTTCTTTCTGTGCTTGATTATTAACTCTTTTAAATTCCTTGAACGGAAAATATCAATTTTATTATATTGTTTGCTCGAGCTTTCTCCCAAGATTTTCATGGCCTTAATAATGTTCTAATGAAATCATATTTTGATCGAATTTCGCATGTGAATTGCTACTGCAAGTTACCCTAAAATAGAATTCTAGTCCAGCAATATTTTGGAAAAGTAGTTGAACGAAAGTCTTATCATCATACTTAGCATTTTATTAATTTTAAATAAGTTGATAATGATTAAGATTTGTTTTTGTAAACATCTTGCAATTTATTAATAATATTACAAATATTCATTTTTCAAGTAATGCTTATTTTGCTAAAGTTCTTTATTTTCTTTATAAATAATAATTTTAGAGGCTTTTATTTATGGTGTTTTTGATATTAATATTGTAGTTTGGTAATTTCATAATTAAAAGCATTCTCTTTTTCTGTAATAAATACTTCGTAAAGTGTATTCTGAAATATAAAAAATGCATCTTGAAAAAAATCGAAATACTAATGTTCTTACATCCAATTGCATCTATTATTAAAAATATTTTGATAGCTTTTTCTTTTGAAACATCGTTATAGTTTACAGAAAAGACAATAATTAAAATATTTCTTTCTTTACTTGAGAAATTAAAATCTTTGTTAAGTAATAGATTAATATCATTTTCTAAATTCCATAATCATTTTTGAATTGTAATTATATTTCAAGACCTTCATGCATGCATAAAGAATATCAATTTCGTGAATATTATAA
>JAPMOQ010008526.1:2518436-2566311 GCA_026543055.1 Argiope trifasciata | reverse complement strand
TAAAAGGGAAAAATATATAAGCTATACTTCAGCAAAATAAAGGAAGATGAGTTGAATTTAGTTAATTGTTAGTTCAACTATAATTAAGTTTTCATTTTCTACTTTCCATGCAAAGAAAATATTTCGTTTCGAAGTTTTATTTTGTTCTGCTTCAATCAATGATATACGAATTCGAGAATTAGATTAATGATACTGGCTTTTTGCTCTATTATAGCTTCTGTGACTTATTAAATTTTAGTTCAGTCTCGTGCTAAAACTTAAATTAATTAACAGAATCTACAAACACTTAATTCCATGTCCTAGTTATTTTTGCTCACATCAAAAATGTAATTAATGATAAAAACTTTTAAATATCAATTCCGATCTTTTTTTCTTTCTTTTTTGCCCGTTAATAGCTACGGTTCCATTTATATTCACTTCACAGTCTTAAAGATACACTGCTACTTTGAGGTATCTTAATGGACAGTTTTCTCTAAGACAAATGCCATTCATTAAAACAATAAGCAATAAAATAATCAGCCCTGTTAATATAAACAAAACCCTGTATTTTTAAACTCTGTGACCCGTGAATAGAATTTTAAAACACGTTGTAATATTCTCATGTGGGTGTTTCTGGAGAGAAAAAAAAAGACGCCATTTAACTGGAAAACAGCCTCCTTGCATTATTTAAGGCTAAAAGTATTTTTTTCCACATCGTATCTTAATCCCTAACAATACCCGGGAGCCTGTTAACGAGATTACAGGGTGCTGCTTCACCAGGCCCTGCTGCATCGCAATTTCGTAAGTACTGTTTGCGAGATAAATCGCTAGGTGTCGCAGATTTAACGGTTACAGTGAGAAATGAGGACGAAGAGAAATATTTGGCTCGTATCACGATGCGAATTTCTTCTCTCCAACAGAACTTTATAACGAAATTCAATTTTTTTCCCTACTTTTTCCTCCCAGCTCTTTCGTCCACCATTTCCCTTGTTTTCTGAAGAACTCAGGGCCCTGAGTGACATTAGGGAAGGGATTTTGGGTAGCAATAAGAAATAATGAGTGCAGAGACGGATGCTGACAGGAAATCGATTATTTCTTATCACTTTCCTTGTCCGAGAAGAGTCGCGAATCAAGAAAGGCGAAGAAAAATAAGGCAAACTAACATAAAAAAGGGGGGCAAGAAATAAAAAAAAGAAAAAGGAAACCAGTCGAGGGGGAAGGGGGATTGGAAGAATTTGCTCCAATGGCCTTCCAACTCGTCCGGCCCTCTTTTAACAGAGGGTTAGGCTCCATTGTATTTTCCTAGCTCAATAATTCTCATTATAGCCAGCACAGGTCTTGATGACGTTTGACGTATAGATGACGGCAGTGTTTGGTTGGAATACGAAGGAAGGGGGGAAGGCCTGCCACCTTAAAAGGAGAGGGGTCGAAAATGTATGGATCGGAGAATGAGGGAGAATGAACGGCGTAATATCGTGGGGTTGTCGTGCTTCGTGCTTGTACTAATGTCATCGTTCTATCACCCTTAGGTCCCTCGATGCCTAGTCGGGAGGATTTATTAAGTACTCATGTTTGCGGAAGTTGTGAAGCTCTCGACGAGTGATTTCACTGGGGTTGGCTTATTGAAGGATTTTTAAACCTTTTCTTTTGAGCCTGGTGCGGCTCTAACGCTTAATTAACTCAAAATGAGGCATGGTCTACGGAGCACGTAATTGATTTTCCTGCTTGTAGTTTGTGTTAAAATGGGGATTAAAGCCGCGTTTTGGGAATTAATTTAGATTTTAAAGAGTTGTTTCTCTTGTACTTGCAAGGCTGGGCAGAACGGGCTGTTGTACTTTATAACATGGTTTATTTCTGAAACTAATTATGTGATTATACAAGAGTTGAAAATGTGTTGGGTGATTTATTTTCTTATTTATGAGTCATTTAGGAGAAAAAAAGTGAAGCTTTTTTTGTAATCTCGGGAATGAACATTGTATATTATTTTTAAACATAAAAATTTATTTAATCCGCCAAGCAAATATTTCTTGGGGTTTAGCAAATCTTTGTGAAGTTAGTATTATTCAAAAGTATTCAAAAAATATTATGTGTCATCAATTACATCTTGGAAAAAAAAAATAGAAATATATAATATATATCTGTCCGGAAAGAGATCATATATGCATGTCAGGGTAAAAATTGAAAATGTCTTGAAAATTTTTATTTCTATTTATTTATTTGGGGGGGGGCGATTATGGAATTCCGATTTTGGCCCAGAGAGTTTTCTGTTCCTAAGTTTTTCTAATTTCATAAAAATTAAGGCAGACATGAATATAATGTAGAGTTAAAAGATAGTTTGCATTATATTATGCATGAAATTTTGAGCTTTTAAATTTGAAATTATTTCAAAGATTTTTTTTTTCAGTTTCTGCCATGCAAAGAATAGATGAAATATTGTAAACATCAAAAAATTAGAACTCGAGATGTTTTCGAATATCCACTTTTCAAACCTAGCTGAGTCCGAAAAAATGTGTTTTTGACATTATATCTACCTGCATGTGAATATGACAGCATAAAAATACTTGGGTTAGATAATTCAGATTTGCTATAAGGTCTTAAGACCAAATTTTCTCTTCAAAATTTTAAGTGGCATCCATCCATCCACACGAAGACTCTCTTTTTCCCGTTCAAGTGACAGTGAATTCAACAGCTACAAAAAGACAAAAAAAAAAAGCTGGGTAGATAAAATTTGGTGCCTAATTTTAGCATATAAAATATCAATTCTTCTCATAGTTTGAATCAAATCTGCAAAAGGATTAACTGTTTGTCAGTCTGGACTTTCATGTGTATGTAAACACGATAACTAAAAAAACAAACAAAATAACCCAAATAATCTAAATCAATTAAATTCGGTATCCAATCTTGTGTAGTGTGCAGTTTTGTGTAGTTTTCTAACAAATTTTGGTGACAATCAGGTGGAAAAAAATTCCAAAATACATATTCTTGCGATAAATTTAATAAAAAGCAAAATTCGCACTAAATTTCTACATTTCATATCTATCGATTCTCGATTTATTGCAGAATATTCACGGCCTTGCTTTAATCTGCATTTTCATATGAGGGGGGGGGGGATAAAAAATTATTATAAAGAATAAAACAATGGTAAAAAATGAAACTGGTTACTACTTAAAATCATATTTATTTATCCGTTATTATTTAGAATTTTTTTTTAAATTGTCGATTAAAAATTTGTTTATTTATTTTCCTTTAAGCATTCTTTAAGAAAAGAAATCTAAACTTCTTGAAAGGTCAAAAGTGTCAGGATTAGTTTATGAGTTTGTAACAAGAGGAGAGGAGTTTACAAACAATTCCAAACAATAGCGGGTGAAAAAAAATGCTGTGCATATATAGTAAAATCAAAAGATAACGATTTAATCTGAAAGAGTATTTAAAATACAGAAACCCTATACGTGATTTTTTTTTTAATATAATGGCAGCAATTTTGTATACAAAATGTTAAAGAGTATTAATAAAACTTGTATCTTTTCTTACAAAAAAAATCACTTTAGATCCAGTTTAAGAATGAAAAAATAAACACAATGCTGCTCAAGATTATAGATTTTATGAAATTAAAGACGATCCTCAAGATTATAGATTTTATGAAATTAAAGACGATGCTCAAGATTATAGATTTTATGAAATTAAAACATGAGTAAAGCATCAAAATAGCTTGCTCTGATCAATAATAAACTACTTCAAGTAACCCAATTCAGGAGTCATGTCAAGACAATTCACACATAGTCATGAGTTATTTAATGTAATCCTTATGAAGAATAAACAAAAAATGTTTTTTACTGAAATATGAGTACAAAAAAATATACATGAACTTTGAAGTGAAAAAAAATATTAATTCAAATTCTTATTTTAAAAATATACATGAACTTTGAAGTGAAAAAAAAATATTAATTCAAATTCTTATTTTAAAAATATCCATTAAATACTTAGTTCTCTGATGAAGAAAGAAACAGTAATTAACAAGTTATTAGAATGAAACAATGTTTTATTCCATATTAAAATAATATGATATCACGCATATAGAGTAATAAGTAAGCTACAAACATACATATAAAGTTAGAAATAAGTAACATCAATTTATGGGTAAACATTTATTTATTGATGTTCGTGAATATCACTTTAACGTTACATTGTTACACAGCATTTATTAAGAAGGATATAAGTTTGAAATAAATAACCGTTTTTTTTCCATACCTGAAACACTGCTACTCACTAGAAAGTTCCATTTTCCCTTAAAAAATTACATTTACCTGCAAAAAATGCATGTAATTATTTTTTCATTGAAAAAGAGAAAATTTTTAAACAATTCCAGAAACATTCTCATAGTCAAACTCTTTAAATTTCAAAATATCGAAGATATACTTCGCAAGTATATATTATTTAAGTAAATAAGTTAAATAATTTGAAATATGTTTTCATTCTGATTATAAAAGAGTAATGATTGCAAAAATTCGTTGAGTGCGATGAAATCTACTTATTGAATGAAAAAAAAAATATGCAAAATATGGAATATTACAACAGCTAACGAAAGCTACATAAATTAGTCTGCTATTCTATTACAGTATTGTGTTATTGATTTTTGAATAAGTTTTATCCAAATATAGAGCAATTCCTATGTGTAAGAAAAAAATTATCAAAACAATTTCTTAGTGATTTTTCCTAAGCCAGGAAGTATATTTATGTGTATATTTTAAAAACAAACTTAAGTTAACTATCTACTCTAAAATATATTCACTTTACATAAATTTTTTGCAGATTTTAAAAGTTTACAAAAATTATTTTTTCGGAAATAAAATTTGTAACCTTCTTTGCCAGAATCGGGGAGGGGGAATACACACATCTTCTTTCTTTTATTCTGTTGCGTAAACTTTCACATTCGAAAAAAATCCATATTTTGAAACATTAAATCTAAAAAGGCAAAAATAATGCCAGCAATAAAACTAGAAACTCTTTTAAATCCTTTCAATCGCCGCATACTCAAAATGAATTGGGTTAAATTTTGTAGCAAACTAAATTGTTCTTTTTTTTCATTTTATGAAAAGTATTGTATTGCACATTTAGTTAATGAAAAAGCATTTGTATTGCTTCTTTTTATTTTAAGTTCTGAATTAATATACCATTATAATATTCAATAAACTATAAACGAAATGCAGTCATAATTCTGAAATCTCTTTTAAGCCCCTCTCATTTCAGTAAGTAATAAGGAAAAATACGGATGATAAAAATCTTAATACATTTTTTTTCTATCTTCTTTCTTATGCCTTAGAAACCAGTTGCAGTTCTTTAAATCCGAAAACTGTTTTACTTTGAGATACCAATTACAAATTAAAAAAAAGAGAGAAATGGAAAAGAAATCAGGTTTTTTTTAGTTATCTGGAAACAAAATATATTTCGATTCTGCTTTTTTCTGTGCAGGATTTTAAATTTTTTTCGTACTTAAGAGTATGTTTTTACTCGTTTATTTCTCTGGAGCTCCAGAAAGCTTTACATAACAATTTCATGAGCCGTGGGGCCAGATTTCTGAATTCATCATACTAATGGTTTTCGTTTAAATCAGCACTGCTTCCCTCTCTCTTTACTTTTTTTTTATCTTTCAGCAATATTTCTTACTTATTTGTAGGGATTTTTTTTCACCAGCGATGGATGCTTTTATCTCCATTGAAACTTTGAAAAAAAAATTCTTTATATAATTTTTTTAGGGGCTTGACTTTAGTTTCAAATAATGATGGAGTTTTATTCGAACACTATGCGCATTGAATTCTAAAAAGGATCACGTTGTGTTTGGCAGTGGAAACGACAAGTGAAATGCCTGCATGAAACGTAAAGTTTTTTGACAAAAAAAGGGGTTCTACGTATGCCATAAAACATTTTTTTTCCCTCCCTTCCTTTGAAGTTCGAAATGATTTATTACTTTCTATCGAGCATTCTTCAAAAATGATCCAAAAAAGCACTGTAAGCAATCTCCAATGTTTTGGTTGTTGCATTTCTTGTAGAATATCTATTCCGACATTCTGAAGAAAATAACTTTATTCTTACTTCTATTTTCCTTTGTGCAACATTCACAAATGGAGAAATAAAAAAAATGAGGAAATCACTGTTTCCCGCAAGCTGATAGTAGCACACACATCTATTATGGAAAATTTCGGGGCAAAAAGGAAATCATTACGTATTCACGGATATTGAATAAATTATTCTTAATGTGAATATAAAAGTCAGTTTCTGAACTAAACAAATGAATTTCGTTTCAAAGGTTCATTTAAAACATTAGGGACCTCATTTATTGTCGGGTATTTGTGTCGATCAAAAGTCATTATGCATACTATGCTAAGCTTAGATTCTTAATTTTTTATTATATGGGATGACGGTTTGATTCTATGGTAAGGAATTTCATAAATTCTGAAATGAAAAAGTAAGATAATCAACATATCTTACTTTTCGAGTATTTATGGTTTCAAAATTGCCGCAATCTAGCCGAATGTATTCTTGAGCAACGGCATGAAGAATTAGTACAAAATTTCATACTATTTTATTCTAGATTTAGTTTTGTTTGAATTTTTTTGGCATAAAAGCCAAATATTTGGCAATGCTGCGTCAGAATAAGTAAAATTCTTCCAAGTTAAAAATTCTATATTTAGTACGATTGGCATACCAATTTAATATTTCTGAATTTAAAAAAAATATCCGTTTTGCTATACTGCTTTAATGTCTTGTGGAATGAAGACGAAACTAATGAAATAATTATAATTATCTAATAATAATACATATTGCCCTTCAGGACACAGATGCCAACTTCTTATATAGTTAAGTAATAGTTAAAATGTTGTTTAGGAAAAGTTCTTTATTGATAAAAAAAAAGCATGAACGGTTGAAATTTTTCTAAAGCAGTTTTTTGCTCTCTTTCATTGCCGGACTTTATTATAAAATACTTTAGAACTCTTACTTAGGAGCAATAAAGGCTACCACTCGTTCAATGTTAATAAGAAATTAAAATAATACAGTCAAATATTTAAAATTTAAGAGAAAAATAGTTGATATGCTCATTTAAAATATTTAATTCAGTTTAATAAATGATATTTCTATTTTTTATTTTAGAATTGAAACAACTGGTTGCATTATTTTCTTTCAGCGTTTAAGCGAGTATAAAATACAGATTTATTAAGAGTCACAAACTACAGTTTATCATTTTATGAAATAAGCCAGCAATTTCTCTAAAAATATTTGTTTTTCTATTTCTTATCTTCAGTTTTTTTAATATCATCTGTAATCACAGGAAATTATTTTGCGATGGTTTCATAAAATAAAACCATTATGAAATAAGACCAACATATAAATCGTTCAGTAATTGATATGCTGTATAATATCATGAAAATAACATTGCTATTCCGAAGAAAAATTTGTGCTTTTTAAAAATTATGGAAATTAAAACTTCACTTAGATGAATATTATAATATTTAATAGAGAGGAAATAATGGTCAAATTTATCTCAGATTTGTCTTTATTTAACACCTATCTGATTATTTAACAGTTCTTCATATACAATGTCCGATTAAAATATAAATGACACAATCTCTAAAAAAAATGGTATACGATGAACGAAACAAGAAGATGCATATGATGTAGATCATAACTGCTGAGCAATATACAGTATATTTGAACAAATCGAAATTATTTACTTTCAACTGGTCCAATTTCAATGTTTTGAGCTGAAATTTATTTTAGTGACATACTTTTATTTAGTATTATCATTCTTCACTTACATTAACTTCGTTGTGGATATTCATAATTGTTCATTTATTGTTTGAATCCTCCTCATTCGTGCCAAAATTTAACAAATTGATTCGAACAAATTGCCTATAATCTGAAAATATTTCATTGTAGCATTTGATATCTAATACTCAATAATTGCATTCATAAAAATATCAAACATTATTTTATTTGTTATGATAATTATGTTAATTATGTAAATATTGTTTTAATGTCTTAATACATAATGTCTTTTAATTTCTATGAATTTTAAATCAAGATTATATAGTAATTCTTGTGCTTTTTATTATTTATACTGATTTTTGATGATAAATAGAAAGAAAATTGAACAAAAATAACAAGTGGTGTTGATTTTTTGCAGGCCTTTTTGTATTAAAATTCAAAAATTCAAAAGCCAATGCTGGAGGTTTATTTCTACATTCGTTTTTGGAAACACCAATAAGTAAAACGCAATGCACAAGTTATTCTCTATTAATATCAATGCATTATTATTGCGTTATAATATGAGTCAATTAATTTAAAAAATGGCTGTTTTTTGTGTGAGAGTTCTATTTGTGAGAAATATTATTCCAGAAGAAGATCTCTACTTTTATATTTAAGTTTAAAGTTTTGTCTTCGGAGGTTTCGGCATTTTTCTATAAAATAGTTTCCATCTATTTGCTCCATTATTCGTCTCAGAGAATACAGAAGCTTAAAATTCTAGAAAATAACAACTCCAAACAATTACAAAGTACAAATACCTTCTATATAAATAAAAATGAATGTTTGTCTGTATGTCTCTTATGCTCTGCTGTTCCGTTCATCCGATTCCGATGCAATTGTAACTACTTATTACTTGCAATTACGAGATGGTTATAGATATATTAAAATTATCTAAAATATAAAAAATGTTTTCGGATCTATTTACTGCATCTATTAATCATGGATTGACCAGGAAATAACTCTCCAAGGAGACACAGCAGATTTAGTAAAGATGCTAAATTCAAGCTAGACGTAAAAATTTCGTAGCAATTACATATAAATGCAATGTGAGTCTTTCTCCTAGATAACAGCTTTATTAGAAATTGTGCGAGAACGTTTTAGGGGAACCAATCCTACAGGTTTGAAATTTTACCTAAACATTTAATAAAATTTTTGCAGTAACTTTTGAAAATATTATAGTACAAATAATTTTGTACCATAATAAGATTGTACTATACATAGACTCCTTTCCTTTGTACTTTAATATTTTTAGAAGTACATCCTAGTACACATATCTTAGAATAGTACATTTCATTTTTCAAAAAATTAATATATTAAAGATTTTATGGTATACAAATACTTTCTATGTTTAATCAGTTTTAAAAGAAAATATTTTAATCACATTTGCTTGCATTAAACTTGAGAATTTTCTATATATATTAAACGAATTATGAAATACAATAAATAATTTCTTTCATGACCATTCTGAAAGAACATTAAACTTTACAATTCTGGAAGAATACACAAATCTAATACATAAAAATGAACATTTGTTTGTAGAATATAATTATAAAAATAGAAAAAAAAATACTATTTTTGTTTCTCCTTTATACATTCTTCAATTTCATTGAAAGTATTCATTTCCGAAAAGAAAATAAATATCATTCTTAAATAAACAAGATTACTATTTCAAATTCCAAATGATATTTCTAAGATTATTTCTTCTGCGACAGCAACGCGCTGCGTGCCAGCTAGTTTGAAATAAATACAACCTCTACTTCGGTTCAAAACATAATACACTAACAGATTTCTTTCCTTTCCTTTTAGTACTTACATGTTGATAATCATTTAATAGTTAATTCAATCTCGCGTTTTCAGAGCCGTCGAGAAACATTCACGCCTGTCCGCCATTGAATTCAAATCACCATTTTTGCGATTGAAAAGAATGGCTAGAAACTTGTTCGTCGTCCCCCACTAATGTCTTAGAAGACGCATTAAACAGATATTACGCCGTCGATCAAAACATTACATTAGAGCTTTACGTACTTTCATCATTAACTTTTATTATTTCCTCAACTCGTAACGGGGAACAACAGGACGATGGCATTCCGTCATTGCCTTTCCCGAACGATTTGAAAATTGCTGGCATTCCTTTCATTTCATTTATGTCCCCCTCTCCGCAGCCTCGGCTCTGACTGTTTGTAATTGTGGATATTATTTCCTACGACAGTTTAACGACGTTAGAAAAGATGATGCATAGAGGAGAAATAAGGTAATAATTTCGGTCACCGGTACAGATTGGTATCATTACATGCGAAGTCACTCCTTCATCGGAGTCATAAATTTCCCCTGGATAGAGCCACTCCAGTAACTGATTTCTCGTTAAAATTTCATGACGAACCACTTATAGGCGATTGTGTAATTTTAATTCCCAAATGGAAATCACTAATTCACTGCCTTCGAGGTAAGATGTAGAGCCGAATACATCTATATATCAGCGGAATTTGTAGGTAGAATTATTTCCCTCTACTTTCAGGGGTTAATGCTATGAATGTCCTAATCTAAAATATACATAGATAAAGGTATTCGCCATTCCTTGGAAATTGAAGAACAAATGTTGAAATAAATTATATTAATCAAATGAAAAAAATGTATGTGCTCACTTGAAGTCACGTATACTTCAATAGTTTAGTTTAAGATTCAATAAATTTAGTTTCTAAAAAAATATATGAAAATATATTTTAGCATCGTGTTTTCTGGGATTAAGAAAATAATTAAGTTGTTGTTTAACTAAAATGTTTAAGAAGGATAATTTTATATAGGAGGGATTAAAATTGAATATAGGGCAGATTGAAATATTTTGTTCATATTCTTTCAAGGATTATAATTTCAAAATTAATTCATTTTGGAATATATATTAAAAGTATTTTTTCATTTATAATCAAGTGAAGATGAAGTTAGCCTAAATTGAAGCAAGTAAACAATTAATAAAGATTGAAAAAAAAAATTCGGACAAGATTTCATGTTGATAGTTTAGGATTAGTGATGATGAAGTTGATCACAATTTCAAATGTTTAAAAAGGAATAATATTATATGATTGAAATCAAAATATTAAATAGAGTAGATTAGAATATCTTATATTTAATTCATAAAGGATTATACTAACAAATTTAATTCATGTTGAATTAAATATTTAAATATTTTTTTCAATGATAAACAAGTGATGATGAAATTACACTAAAATGAAATAAGTAAACAATTAATGAAGAAAGAACATTTAAAAAAATTCTGAGAAGGCTTCCTGTTGAAATTTTGGATTAGTGATAGTTAATTTATAAATTGGAGGCTTATTGAAAGAATACAAATGCTAAATCAGTTTAAATATTTGAAATTAGATCATAACTGTTTTGAAAAAGAACCATTCTATAAAAAACTCACCCTCTGTACAAAAATTTGAAAATGGATGATATCATCGTTCACATAAAGAGCGATAATATTAGATACATAATGCAGCCTTGATTTTACATGCAATTTAAATTCTACTTAATAGTATGAGCAATTACTTTATAACACGCAAAAATAGACCTTGAATATAGTCTTGGTAATTTCATTAATAAAGCATTCTGTTTTTAATTAATTTAAAAAAATGTTTAAATTTAAAAAGACTGGCTTAAAAATTTGCATTGCCTTTTAAAAGTGAAAATACTATCTATTCCAATTTCAGGATAGAGATAACACAATTAATATACAACCCACAAAATATATTTGAAAATTTGCTCCCTCTATTCTAACAACATTGCATTACTGATAAAAGTGAATACAATTTTACAAAACTATTTAAATCAATAAATTGTTCGAATAGCAATACTAGGGAGACAAACCAAGAAATGATACTTATATTATTGGCACACAAATATTGTACAATGTTGAATAATATTTATCAATATTCTGAAAATTGTACTATGTTAAGGAATATTGATTAATATCATATAATATAGAACAATATTGCAGAATATTTGGCCCCTATCCTACTACGAATGAGGTTATAATGTTAGTTACGAATGATTTAAACTAAATCAATGGCAATGAATTTTCATATCTTATTTCAAAAGATACTTGTAGTGTAATCAATATTTCGCGGAAAATTCAATTAAACAAGCACAGAGAAAAAACATTACAAAAAATGTATTCCCTTTATTATATATTAGTCATTTATAATAAAATGAAAGTTAATAAAATTTTAAAAGTGGAAAAGGTTTAAATTGTTTGAAAATCACTTCAATACACAAAATATTAGAAGCATTGCAGTCTGTGTTAACATCAGGCGGTCCAGAAAAATACTTCTATCGTTATTCAGAGCATAGATTTTAATCAAAAGAAAATTAATAATGTGGGAATATAAAAAATAGAAAAAGAAATCCTAGAAAAAAATTGAGCTCTCTGTTAAGTGGTTTGACGGGTTGCTTATAAACATTTTGCAAAAGACAAATTTTTTTATACAAGAGATAAAACAGGCAGGGCAGAGTTAAAGGAATTCAGATTTACAATAGCACAGCAACCAAACACATGAAAAACAGCATGCGATAAACGTAATACACTATGAATAATGATTTAAAAATAAGTTTATGAATGTTGTCATCATTATATATCTCGTGAAATGATGGCTTATTTTATTATTAGCTCATACAACTATTATTTTGTATTGTTGGGAATTTGCGTATCACATTATATGAAATCATTCATTTTTCTTTAATTCAAAGATAAAGATAACTTTAAAACTATTTATTATTCTTCCATTATTCCAATATTTTGTTCTTTAACCTTCCGTTTCAGAATTTGTCATTCCTTTAAGTTTGTAAACTATACTTTCAAACACTTCGTGTACCAGTAATTCATAGAAAGGCAAAGCTTCATATCAAAAGCAACAAGCTAATATCAAATCAAGCCCATCAAAAATTCTTATGATCGGATTCTGGGAGTAAAATATAGCATAAAAACCAAAAGTGACACTTTTATTTCATTCTTCGCAGGCAGAGTATCAAAACTCAGGAGAGGCTGTTTCTGCCATGTCGGGGTTTTTCAAAGTGGAGAGTAGGTGTAGAATTTCTGCAAAATGTGAAAAGACGTTGAAAAAAAAATAGAAGGCGCTTTCACGTGCCGCAGGATTTCTTCCTCCGCATCACCATGTCTTTTACCTTCCAAATTCCATCAGAGGGAAAGCAGAGAATCTGTGATAAAACAACAAATAGAACTACTTCCTTCAGCATTCCCCCGCAAACTGGATACGACTTCAAGACTTGGTTCCTTATTCCGGGCAAGGAACGGGGGAAACGAGACAGATAAGAATAAAAAAAATGTATATAACTGAAAGACAAAAACATGGTCACATGGAAATGGAAAAAAAGAGTCGTGGGTACTGAGGAAAAGGGATGGAAAAAAATTCCGAAAAGAAAATAGGAAATACATAACGAATAAACGAATTCAACGGAATCGAAATAGGATTTCTTGTTCAGGAAATATCCGTATCCTGCACCTTCAAGCACACGTCATGCAAAGCAAACAACAGGATAAAAAAAAACTTTTCAAAACGGTGTGGAATAAAAGTGCATCTTCAGCAAGGTTTAAAGGAAAGAACAATGGACTTTGTGGAGAGAAGAAAACAGGAGGCCTATGTTTTATATTTACATCTCTCACACTCTCTCTTTATCTATTTATTAAAATTTATGCTGTGGAAATATTTTGAAATTTTCTAAGAAATTTCATTCCATAAGAATCTATATTTAGAATGGAAGAGTGCTATAAGCATTTTGTATATGCAAAATCCTCATTGTTTTTGATTGTCTGACAGTGTCTAGCTATACAAATTGAGATCTCCAAAGTCTTAAAAATTGCAAAATCTTCAAATATAATTTTTTTTCAATTATCTTCAGAATTAAATCACATATATAATTGAAAAATATTAATTATTAATATTTTTTAATACATTTAATGCTGAAAAATAATTTTTTACTCTAACAGTGTTTAGCTATACATATTGATATATGAACTCTTAAGAATTGAAAAATCCTCAAATATAATTTAAAAAAATTATTCCAAATTAAATTGCATCAATACGAATCATAGTTTAGTCATATTTTTATTGTATTTTAAATCCTGAAAATGTTTTTTTTAATAGTCTAATAGAATCAAGCTATATCAATGGAGATCTCCAAACGTTTAAGAATTACAAAATCTTCATGTTTTTTTTTATTCTTAATATTTTTTCAAAATATTTTTTTCTATTTTCTTCAAAATTAAATCGCATTATTTCAAATCAAAGCGAATAAATATTTGTATTATACATTTAAAGAATAAAATTGATTTTTTTTTTCAAATAGCATAACAGTGTATAGCTATACAAATTGAGATTTTCAAAGTCCTTAGAATTGCAAAAGCCTAAATACATTTTTTTTGCTTCAGAATTATATTGCATCATTACGAATCATATCGCATAAATATTTTCTTATCAATTCGTAGCCTAAAAGTAATAAAATATTATTTTAAAGGTACAAAAAAAATACTTATATTTTGAAAACTATTTGAATAACAAAATATAATTCTATGATTCCTCATTCACACAATTATTCATAAAAAAAAGAAAAAAATAATTTTTCAATATGTTTTGATTTTGAAAATTATTTTCTTTAAATTTAAATAAGTGTAATTCAGTTTAGAATTTCCCTATTTTTCCTTTCTCTTCCTTTCAATTGTTTTTGTGCATCGAGTATCTTTCACTCTTCGTTGATAAAATCACTTGTATTTCTTCAGGCAGTGATTTTACTTATTTCATCCTTTGTTTCGTGTTAACATATTTATCACAGAATTTTTTTTTTTTTTTGCATTTATGAATCTCAGATCCTGAAGCGATGGCTAATACATTTTTAAAATATATATTTCAAATCTATTTATTAAATTGAAGCTCCATACAAAACATATTATTGGCTATACACTTAATAAAACATGTTATTTTTCTACTGAATTAGTTATAAAAAGGTTTTGATAAGTACAGCCAAATATAATGCATATTGTTAATGCATTAATTTCCTTAGCGAGTGCATGGTTCGAGGTGATTAATAGAAGCTATATTTTTCAAAAAAGTTTAAAGTAACTTGATTTGAGTGGCTTACTCAACAAATATTTTCAAGTTTTAAATATTTGAAAGTCATATAACTCATACTTTTATAAAAGCCTAACACCTTTATGTTCATTATACTCAGTATTTTCCTAATTTTCTCTCATTCTCCCTCAAAAATTATTATTAATTATTAATTGAAGAATATAATTTCGCTTAGATACTTTTTAATTAAATAAAATTCAAAATAATTACATAGAAAATAATAGCATGCATAGAAAAGATAATTTTTTTGAATTTTAAAATTATATAAAAATCCTTTTAGCGTTTTAATAATTTCCATACTTATCGTCAAAAGACACTATGATTTTGTAAGTAAGTAAAATTATAGCTGGAATTTCTTAAAAATGGATGAAAAATATATATAACATATTTATTAGTTTTCGATATAATAATCTACTTTGTAGAGATCACTAAGACACAAACAGTAATATTCATCTTCGCTATAAGTAATGACGCATAAAATAAAAATCAAGCACTTCTTTACGTTTGGTTGATATTAGAATAATATGTGAGGACACATTTATATGAGAGTTTGCATCAAAATTCATTTCAATGAGTTTTAAGAATTGTGGTGCTTCCACAAATCAAGAATCGACTTGAGCTGAAACTCCTTAAAAAATGTCACTAATGATATTCTACTTTCTTATTTGAAATATGAGTAGAAGTATCTTAAGATAATTATAAAAAGGTTAGCAATGAAGAGAGCGAACTATAGAGCAAAGGATTCCTGTATTCTTCTATGTGTGACAGCAATGTAAAAGAGATGAAAGTAATAGTGTAATTGATATGAATTGGCGAGGTTGGCCTGAGACAGTGTTGTATTATTAATATATTTCTGGTGATTTTATTTTATTTTCTAAAAAAATTTCAAGGACATTTCATCTCATTCCTAGTTCTGTAAACAAATATATGAAGCATAAAAACAATAAGAAATAAGTGGCATTCTAACATGTCTAAGAAGGATAAATAGATGACCGGAAGAAGAATAGTTTAATATTCCATTTTATATGAAAAGTTGTCAAGGTCAAATATTCATCTGATGTTTTCTCATATCTTCAAATAGTAAGACAAGAGTGTATTTGATATCTTTTTGTTTCGATTTCTCAATGCCAAATATTCATATGTTGCTATTTATATTAATAAGTGGCGGAAATATAGTAATATTCTCTTTTTGTGTAAAATTTTCAAGGTCAAATATTCATATGTTTTCTTTACATTAATATATGCCCCGAAAGAGAAAATTTAATACTCCCTTTTTTTCAAAAAATTCTCAAGGTCAAATATTTATATTTTGTACGTCAAATTAATAATATAACCATTGGGCACAAATTATAAATGAATTAATTAATAATTTGAATTATTATTATTAATAATAACAACGAAAATCCCTCGATTGTTTACTGATTTTCTTTTTTGTATTTCTTTATTAGAATGTATACGCACCATCTTCAATATATATTTTTATTTTATTATTTTATCCAAACAAACTTCTATTGATTTCCGATTTCTCCATAAGCGATAAATAACCCATCACATTTATTTACCATCTATGTTTCCCTAAAATATCACTCCGGATTTCCTTTTCTTTTCCTTATTACTTTCCCAACATAGATGTCTGCAATTACTAATAGGAAGCAGATACCTACTGAGTTACGAGGCGATCAGATACCATTTTTTTTCTTTTACCTCTCTCACCAATATGGTAACTCTACGAGCACTGGAATCACGCGAAGAAAATCTTCAAAAAGAAATTTATGGTATTAGATAACCCATTAGCCTTATCTGGGCATAGAAATTGGACGTTACGGTCAGTTAGTCTGCACGTTAATCACGTAGGATCCCTAGGGTGTTAACCTGGTCTCATATATAATATGCTATGGCTGAGGTTCTCAGAATCATTGATCTATCTATCTATGTATATATATATCTACGGCGGTTGCTCTGAGAAGTGTAATGGGATAGTTTCAGTACTTTCGAAATTAATGAAAACGTGCTTTGAATTTAAAGAAATCTGAATTTGGCTATTAGGTGGAAATGGATTTTGCGAATGGTCCTAAAAGTGCTTTTTTGGTACTCCTCTGAGACATATTTCATGACAAAGCGGTCAGAAAAAACTATTAGAATTGGTATGTGAATGCATACTAATAATAAGAACGTCAGAAAAAAATATTAAAAAAAGGGGGAGAAAATATCGATCTCGAAAATTAATTTTTGATATTTTGCAAATTAATCTGGTTAATTAAATATTCTACGAATTTTAATGAATAATTTTTTTGTACATAATGGACAAAATAAAATATTTGTTTTGGCATGCATCTGTGTTAAATATAATGAAAATTCTTTAATTTAATTCCTAATAACGTTATAGATACTACACTGAAAGATTTTTTGAAACTCTTATTTTGTTTGATTTATTCGATGGTTGGAAAGTTGGAATTTTTTAATCGATTTTTCATTCACTTCCTGAGTCTTAAAGAGCTTTTGAAGAACATCTTGTACTTTCATTGCAAAAAAACAAATATAAGATTGTAGGTGACAAATTATAGCATCGCTGAACTAAAAATAATTGTGTAATTATATAAAATAAATCAATTTCCTCAGTATTTTTTCACAAATAATTTTATACTCGCGCAAATTATTAATGCGACATGGTTTTTTCAACATTTTTAAAACTTAATTGGCAATAATTCATTAATGGAATTTTAATTTAATTATAAGGATATCAACTAATTTGTAATATAAAAAATAAATATCTAGAGTGAAGTTAAAAGAAACGTTTGACATGATAAAAATGATTTTACTATTAATTTATTAATAAAAATAAGCTTAAAAATTTTATTTTTCAAAATTACTTCATAAATTAAGAGTACTATCCCTGTTGATATTAAAGTTTTTTATATTTATTATTTTTAAGAAAGCGAGACATAATCCTATACATGATTGAAAGGAATGGCGCGTCTTATTTTCTAACAAATTTGATATAAAGAAAGCAGTTTGTACTTTGTAAAATATGAATTTAAAATCGTAGGTGGAAATTTCCAGAATTGCTGTACTAAAAATAGTTTTGTAATTATATAAAATGAATTAATTTATGAACATGTTTTAACAAACTATGTTCAATCCATCATGAAAATATTTTCTTATTATTCGATAGATTGTGTAACTTCCAATAAAAGACGGGCTATCTAAGTAAGATCTTAATTTATTTTTAAAATAAAAATATTATCTAAATCCATTTAGTATTATAAGTCTTGATGTCTTTTATACATGCAGGATCTTGTGAAACTTTCGAAGCTGTTTCCTAAAATGCATAATATTTATTTTTCTATTCACAAGATTCAGTCATCAGTGCATAGATAGGAACAATAAATATACTGATATTTGTTAGTTTCATTAACGAGTAAAAAAAAAATTAAAATTAAGAAACAATCTGTACCGATTTGTAAATCTATAGCTGAATACCGGCTTGATTATTTCTGATCATTCATGATATTTTGAGGTTAAAAAAAACATTTTAAATATAATCAATTTGCATTTATTCTTATTTATAATTATCCAGATATGAATAAAGTCCCATTATTATTGTGAAACTTTTTAATAAATTCATAAAGACTCTGAAATTTAAGAAAAAACCTTTTATGTATACATATACGAATTTGTCTTAATAACTGAAATTTTACAGAAAAGCTGTTATTAAGCGTATAATAATTCTTATTCAAATTGTGTGTTTTTTTTCTATATTTTTCGCCATATATTTTTCTAATCATTTTTATCTAAGCTATTGTTGCTTATGAATAGATTAAAAATATATATTTAAATTAATCATTATTTATATTTCCTATGCCTTCTATCTATTCCCGTTATAATATTATTATCATAGATTAGTTATATTTCATAAAATGTATACTTTCTATGAGTGTCGATAAGTAGAAGAATATGTAAATACTCGTTAAGTGTATTTAAGTCTACTATTTATTATCTGAAACCGATAGAACCAATTCTTACCTTTCTTTAAACAATTTTTAATAACAATTTGAAGAGGCATAAATAGCCACGTTTTGTATATCAATATTACTATTTTATACATTAGGCTATTGAGAGAAAAACACAAAAAAAAATGTGAATTTCTAACTTAACATCCAAACTTTAAAGTAGAAAAAAATAACATTGAGTCATTCTCAACTGCATATTTCATGTTTGGGCAACATTTCTTTTCCTTTTTTTCAATATTTTAATTTTAGAAAACATTTTATTACATAGAAATTAAAAATGTGGTAGCTTAAATTATACTTTTATTCGATATATTGTTTTCGCTAAGCTCTTCGTATATTATATTTTAAATAAAATAATACGAATATATATTATATTTCAACAAAATCTCTTAAACTCTTCTCTCAACTTCAAATAATTTATAGTTAGAAAGCTTAAATTATAATAATTATAATCATTAATTGAATTATAAAATTCAAATAATTAGAAAAATTAAAAACTAAATTTAGCTATTATATATTTTTCCCATTAAAATCTTTACATGTTTTGTAGACTTTATCTGTTAGAGATACTGAGCATAGCAAGTGCGAAATGATTATAAGTTCTTTAATTCAAACACTAAATAAATACGTTAATCTTGTCGTAAATAAGTTAATAATATTTTTTTCGGGCCTTTTCTACTAAATTGCAACAAAAGGTCAGATTTACTGACTTGCTTCACTTGTCCCAACATTGAGTTGTCCTGAAATTTGAAGGACAAGGAAGGTAAAAAAAGAAAGAAAAAAGTCTAGGTTTATGGTCTTTTGATGAGATAGACGTTGCGGCCAAATCTGATCTTTTAGGATAAGTTGCAAGCAGAAATTTATGGATCTAAGGCTCATATTAATAATTAATAAATCTATTCACGTTTGGGGTCGATATAAGCTGGGGTTGGGGTGTCAGATACGGTATTGCCAGCTCTGAAATCACATGTAGAATGATGCGTTGTGAATAAGTATATCGGAAATGGGATTGGTGGTCAGAAAAGTCAATCTCTCTCCATCCTGGAAGTATCACGCGAGCGAGATATGAATCTGCTAAATATTGAAAAGTGCTTTTATTTCCTCCTAGCCTCCTTTCTTTGTTTGGTAAATATTTGATTCTACATCAAAGAATAACTTTCACCTGTTAGGTGTAAGAAACATGTATTAGAAAAAGAATAATATAATGTTTTATTTTCCGATTAAAAATTAAAAATTATCAAATTGGCTATCAATTGTAGCTAATTATGAATAAAGCAATATTTTAATGAAAATTCAGAACCAAGTTTTCAATATGTTATTGTAAACAAAGAATTCGCATAAGCTACGAATTTCGTTTATTGTTAGAAGTTACGAATATCTTCACTTACTGTTGTCTTTTTATAGTATCGTCTTGTCACTAGTTGCGCACTTAATTTTTTTACTATATGATGTAGTGGACGTAACTATGCCCTATTGAATTGTAATATGATATCAGTAGACGGCTCCATTATTCTGATTCAAGTATACGAAAAAGAGCGTATATAAAGTTACTAGAAAAATCAGTTTCAAACTCAGTTAACTGCAAAGCACTATACTCAATAAATTGTAATAACAAGTTACATATAAAAACTTTAATTAAAATTAAATAGTATCAATGTCGCTAAAAATAAATTGACAGTTAAACACGGCTATTTATTAATAAAGCATTTTATCAATGAAAATAAAATATCCAATTTTGAATATTTTGTTGAAAACGAAAAATTAAAACTACAAATAATTACTTATCCAAAAAAATTTTTTTAATGCGTGACAGATCTTTTAGAGTAACAAATCTTTTTATAAAATTATGAAAAGAATACTATTTAAAAAAATATTGTTTTGAATGACCTGCTGCTTTTGGAATTATATATCTGACATATTTAAAAATTTTGAATCAATCAATAAAATGTTAAAGGGTTTATATAATGTCTCCTGAAAATATAAAGCTGGAATTTTGAATTTGTTCATTTTACTTTCCCTGTAAATGCTTTTGTAAATAAATTTTTTAATCTCTAAAAAGCAAAATATTTAAATGCGCCCTTTACGTTCCAATAATTGAAATCTACTTAAACTTTGAAAAATCAATCGATGCAGGAAAGTTAAGAATCAGAAAATCCTGTTACGACCATTTTATGTAAAAATTGTATTTGTTTAATTTAACTTCTTGAACATGCAGAAAATGTCTAAAATATGTTGTTTAAAGAACTTTATATAAATCTGATTTCTGTGCCATTAAATGATTATTTACAAAAGCAAAATAAATAATATTAAAACGTTTCTTGAGTTTTAAAGTGCTGAATGATTATTTTAAGCATTTTAATAAAAGTATAACAACTTTTTAAATACATTGGAAATTGTTTTCTTCAATAAATATGTTCAAATTATTGTTGTTATATTCAAACATTGATGTTTAAAGTTGAAATATTTAAGTCTAAAATAAATACTGATTGTTAAAAATACTTTACAATAAGTGAATAGTAAATAGTGACTGTCAAAAATAATTTACGGTAACTCTATAGTTTATTGTTGATCTGATTGTTTACTTTAAGTCTAAAGTATTATTGATTATTCAAAGCGATTAATAAAATGCATTAAGCAATCAGAATATATCTAAAATAGGAAACATTTTTTGTAAAATTACAAATAATTAATTATAGTTGTTAATTCTTTCATAAATAAAAACATAACACAAATGGGGGGAAATGTATATCATATTACGACACAAATTAAATTATGAATAATATCAACTATAGTATTATTTCATGAAATATCGATCCATTTATAAAATTAATAGTTATTTATGTGATAATCTATATGTACATCAAAAAATTGGAATAGGAGCTATATTTAATTTTTATTTGCAGTGATACAAAAGTGTTCAGACTATATATATATATATATATATAGACACACAGAGAGAGAATATATGAAAGCGCTATTAGGAGCAAGCATATTTAAAAATGTTTACATACTATGTGTACATTTCAATTAATTTTAATATTTCATTAGCGTAGGTTTTCATTTCCACATCATCTATCAAATCAGCACTATCAATTCATTACCACATTATCTCAGTGAATTAAAGGAATGCGATTTAAACTGAGCAAAATTTCTTTCCTTTCAATATGTTTCAGAAAAATACTACCAGCTCCATTTATTTTTAATTTTCAAAATTAAATGTATGTACTTTTTTCAAATTCCTGATTTATAAGTAGTTGAAACATTCAACAGATCTCTGAGATTTATTATGGTATGTCTGCCAACCGAGTGAGATCTGACGCTCTATCGAAATATCGATTACCACCCCCACCTACCCTATTAATTGAACTGTCTTGCTGCATGTCACCTTCAAGCACCTAAATGAGTTTATATCGGCTGGAGACTTATATCAGACCGTCCAAAGTTCCAGAACCCGAAGGATTGGGCGAAATCAACCTAGACAGTGGAGAGAGATCCTTAGCAAAACAAATCCGAGTGCTGTAGAATCCATCATCATGCCAGCGCTTCAAAGATAAGGCTTAAGCCTTCGCCACAACTTCATTTCCTCAAGGATTTAACAAGGGTGTGTGAGTTCTGTCTCTCTCTGGTTCTTGGGCTCATTGATTAACAATATCGCGCAAGTAGGGACGGAGCTAATTTCGCGAGCTGAGTGAATTCGATTTTCGAAGTGTTGGGAAGAGGGAATGTTTACTTTGAGCATGATGGTTTCGGGATACCATTTGAGAATCCTTTTAGATCATTATGTAGCTGAGACGGAAAAAGTGTGAAGCATGTAAGAGAAAGAGTTGCTTCTATGCCTCCAATGAAAGAAAAAAAAAAGTAATGAAAATGTTTTATGTATCAAATACGCAGAAAGCATGTTAAAAAAATGACGGTTTTTTTCATTTCGTGCTGTATCTTTATATTCAGGAAGAACTATTGTAAGAAATTTATTGAGTAATTTCACATGATCACTCTGACACAGATTATTTTTGAGATAATGCTTAACAATAATTCTTTGTTGAAATTACATTGTATTCTTTTTTGAGACACTTTCTTCAGTTTATTTTGACATATCAGTAAATGAATGTAATATTCGTAAATGAAAACATAGTATGAAAGGAGCTACTGCTGGGCATAGTTTTTAAAAAAATATGTATATTTATGAGCAAATTACAGATAATATAGCACCTAGTATAGTATACAGTATTTCTGATATATTACTGGTAATGCAAGTGAAAATACAAATTTGCAATATCTACACAACAAAAGTTAAATCAATGCGAGGGTAAAATATATAAAAGTTCTTCTAGAATCAAAAGTATTTAATTTCGATTTCAAGCTGTGAGGTGAATAATTGTTTATCTACAGATTATTCTTTAAAAATTAACAAGAAGACATTTCTTTTGCTATGCATATGTTGGAAAAAAATACAGCTTTCTAATATTTTTTTAATGCATTATTTCTATTAATCCCTTCCAAATATCTCTAAAAAATCAAATCGCTAAGTTCATACAAAACAGTATAATAGTTTTCCAGATGAGAAATCTTTTAAATTAGTTATTATTTACTAATTAACTAGTTTGAATCTACTGAAACATTTAAAAAGAAAAACTTATAAAACATGAACAGGCAGTGTAATAAACCCTAACGAGTATTTTGAAAATAACTTGAATTTATTACCGATATATTTTTAAACTGATTTTTCGGTAAAATATCTGATTTTTCTCCCTTTCTATAAATGATTTCCACACAAAAAAGAAAATTAATTGGTAATTAATCATTGAATTATTGAATAGTGAAATAAAGTGGTGTACAAAAATTAAGAAAAAACCCACAATATACCAATTATTTAGTGTAAATTATAACTTGTCGAAGATAATTGATGTAACTGATAAGCATAAGAAATAGGTTTCACTGATTGGATAATGAATATGCGTATACTTTTAAAAGCACCACATATATGTAAATCTAACAAATGGGGTAAAATAGGGCTGCTTAAAATAACTAGTTAAACTTTGGCTGCGCATATGATTTCTGTTTATTCTTTCTTCAATTAATGAAATGTCGTATTTACATCTTTATTCCAATGGAAATGTAGGAAAATTAGAATCAATTAGTCAGAAATGACGTTGAAGAATTAAGCAATGTTTGCACGAGGTCAACTATTGAACACAATAGAAGGCCACGCCTATCTTAGAAACATCTAAGAGTCAATGACAAATGGTTATCGGGAGTTCTATTTGCCATTGTTCCGTTGTTATCAGTGATCTTAGTAAGGTAGTCGTGGCCTTCCATTATGTGCAATAGTTGGTCTCGTGTGAACACCTGCTTTAAGAATTGTAAAGATATTATTGGAAGCCTTGAAGATTACTCTATAAAACTGGAGAAATAGCTGGATATTATAATTTGTTAATTGGCTAAATGGTTAATTGGCTCTATTTCAAATGAAGATTACACTTAAAAGAAATCACCGGGTGAATATTAACAAATCAAGGCTTGGGCTCGAGTCAAAATTTTTACCAGAAAATAATGCTAGATGGTGATGAAGAGAGTGGATATAATTTTTTTGTCTATTTTTAAATCATATAGATGAGGTCCAGCTAGGTATTTCCATCAACTAGAGAAGTATTAATGGTGTCGAGGGCAGATTAAATGTAAAGATGGAAAATAATTATTCATAAATGAGACAATATTTTATTAATCAATACATATACATGAAATTCCTATTTTTCCATCAATATCTGTTAATTGATTATTGCGCAAGTGTTAACAATCTGGCCTGCATATATACAGTCAGTGAATTCATGATCCAAACTTTATAGGTTTGTAGAATAATTATAAAGAATAACATTTTGTATAGGAATATGGGATTAGAAATGGAAAGTTTCGGCAGTAAAAACAAATAATATTAAAGTAATCGCTCAAATGTGGTATTACATGCATAGATACAGGTCTGGTATTGTTTAGCAAGTTATTGGTATATTCTTTGGAAGATAGATGGGGGTTCATGAATAGTTACAGCAGAAATTGAAAGTTTTGTAATGAGAACCTCAACAAAGTCCATTGTGGTCTTTTAGATACGGCATTTGTGTGCCTTACTTGAGCTTACATTTACTTTCCCATACGCACTTTTCATTTCTGACCCCACATTTCTTACAAAAATACCTTGGTTTACCTTTTCCCAATCCTTAATGTTGGGGCATGATTACAGGGACACAATGTATATTATAGGAAAAAGCGTAGTTTTAAATCTTGGAAAGGCAAATTATAAGAGCACAACTTATTATTAGAATATTTTACTTTCCCCTTGATAGAGTTTTGAGATTTTTTTGTTTAAGGATGATAGAAATCGATGATACAGTGCATATGTGTTTTCGATTTCAATTGCAAGAGATTCATCGAATCTGATTGATTGGTTCCTTACTCGATCTGAATAGTTAACAGATGTATTTGGAAGTAAAATCAAAAAGCTCAAAATAACACCACTAATTTGATGTGGTACTTAAACAACAGTGGCAAAATTTCTCACGAATTTAAAAGGATAATCTGATTATGAATATGGCAGCTTATGATAAATATGTATTAGAATGAGAAGTTAACATATAAATTATAAAAGTTTCATACAACTTACTGCCGTGAGACCTTGGGGATCCTTTAGCTTTATGTTTCAAAATCATAAACTTACAGCTATGCAATTATTACAGTTTTTTCCTCCATCACTTTTATATTTTGTTTGTTAGTTTTCCACAATATGCCTTGGTTTTGTTTTGTTGTGCTATGTATATATTTGTGCTTTCAATAACATAAAATTATCACAAAGTATTGTTTCTTTTGCAAAATTCTTGCAGTTTGTCTTTAGACTAATGTAGTTAGAAGAATAGCAAGCAGAATTTTATACTTCAAAATGTGATAAGAATCTTTTTATTTGTTTTCCTCATTTATAAATTTACATTATTTTCAATTAGTTGTTGCATTTTCAGTCATACAAAGCAATACATGAATTATCTAGTGATTTTTTACTGAAATGGAAATTTTGTAGACTAGTCTTCACAGTGAATAAACTTGGCAGAATAAGCAAATAAATATTTTCTTTGCAACACATTGCTATTTATACGCATTGTTTAAAATAATTCCTCATTATAATAAAATAGTTTTAACGGATATTTCATCAAAAATTCACCATTATTCAAATTAACTAATGAAAATTCACCATTTTTCTATTAATGGTACTTTGATCACAAAAATACAGCTATTTAAAATTTTTTAAACTCATGAATTATGGCATTTGAATTATCGGCACAAGTATTAATGTTTAAAATTATTCCTATTTAGCATTTTATGTCTTGTTTCTAAAAATATTGAAAAAATTCCTTTAATCTTGGAATATGACCTTGTGACATTCCTAAGGATTGCTTAGGAATCCTAAGGATTCCTAAGGATGCAAAATTGCTACAGTATTATTATGAATAGTTAAAAGATTGACAAAAAGATATAATTGACTATTTTTAAGTTTATTCGATATGTACATTGAGATTTATTTAAACAGATTTTATTTATGGTATATGTGTTATTCTAAACCATTCATGATATATTTTAAAAAATCTAATTAAATAAAAAAAAGGTTTCATAACACTTTTAGTCATGTATTTGGTTTTTCATTGAAAAATATCAAAACAGAAAATGTATCTTTAGATGTCACTTTGAAATATTACATCACATTTCACGATTCATGACAAAGATGACATATTTTGATCACAAATAATAAAATAAATGTCAATGATAGAATCTTAACACATATCCAATTCATTGAAGAATTCACGAATCTTCTAAATCGCCTCTAAGCCTTTTTATTGCTCAAATCAAAAGGAGACGATTTATGAAAAGGAAAAGTCAGCGGGATTAACAGTGTTCTTTTTTTTATCTTTTGAAAATATAGCTGCTATAAAATGAAGTGAAGTGAGAGCCATCAAGGGAATTTTCGACTTATTGAGACGATAAACGAAATTCGTCCATTTAAGGATGAGATTAGCTCCTTTTCTCCTGACAAAAATGGAGAAGCTTAAAGGGTCATTGAGGGCTTATATATTAAAGTTTTCCTTCTTTTTCTAGGAATGCATGCAAAAAAGTAAAATTTTTGATGATGTGTGGTCTTGGAGAACTTGACGGAAAAAAAATATGTGTAGAAGGAACTTTCTATCCTAGGCTTATTGCTTAGAACTGAATGTCGATGGAGTAGTGGTAATGGAAGGCGAAGAGTAAAAAAAATACCAATTGATGATCGATTTTAGCTAGGGGCCAATCATACATTGTATTTCCATTTATTGGTAATTGTGTGCTTTGTTCTTTATTATATACATTTTTAGGAATATTTAGTCGTTTATTGAATAATATATTGAAAATGCACTATGTACAGTAATTCCTAAAGTAAAATGAACGTGGCATATATGCTAGTTCCTATAATAATTATAAATTTCATAATGTAATAGATTAAATTCCTTCATGAATTAGAATTGGTGCAAAAAATAGAAGCGACATATGATCTAATAATATTGACGGAAAGGGAAATAATTTTAAATTGTAGTTTAATATATTGGGTTGTTCGGAAAGTAATTTCGTATTTTTTTGTCAAAATGAAAAGAAATTTTCGTTTAATGAATAAATTATTTATTAAATTATAAAATTGCCATTCTGGTCTAATACCTTTTGCCATATTTTTGGTAGTAACATGATTACACGCTCATAAAAGTTTTGGTCTTTGCTGTAAAAAAAACTGATCGAGGTGGTTTTTGGCCTCCTCATTTGAAGAAAAAATTTTGCAAATCAGTTCTGGTACTGATGTACTGTTAACACATCTTCTCCACACATATTGGCTAATTTATTTCTGGCTTGAACAGCATTTTTACCTTTTATAGCAAAAAAGAAAAAAATGACGAAAATGCTGTTTATTGCTCTCCATATTTAAAAGGGCACCATCCAAAAACTACTGCGAAGAATTAGCTGCACTTTTTTACACTCAAGCCTTGCTATATCAGCTCTTAAAACATAAAATGATTTTGCGGTTTAAGTATGGAATTGGGTGCGAAAAATGCAATTAAATCCTTTGTCAGGAACAAACGAAATTACTTTCCGAACGACCCAATATATTATTGTTAAACAAATTATTATTAATAGATTATTCTCAAACAAAAATTATAATCAAAGACAAATATAAAAATATACTTTTAAGACTTTTTGAGACAAATAGTATTTTAATTATAACAACTTTAAAGAAAAACCCGATTTTTATTATAAGCTCTATAGCTGTTTTTATCTTTATAGCTCTATTTATAAGCTCTTTAACATTTTAATAAATTTATTTAATTTTATATTTTTAAAATATAGAACAGAAGAGAAAAAACGTTTGAAAGAAAATTAGATCAATTTGCGATATTTCATAATTAATTCGTTTTAAGTAATATTTTCGATAAGAAGAAAAAATATATGTTATATTTAAACCCATTATATAGAAGCATAAAGAAAATAATTTCATTCAATATTTTGAAAACGAATGTAGCTGATTACAGAATAAATGCAGTCAATTGAATTTCTTAGAAATATTTTCATTATTTAATTATAATTTAATTAAACTTTTTTATTTAAAAATCGTTCCGATTCCAATTTAAAAATTAAAAAAGAAATGTTATTAATTATTAGCTAATAAATGATTTAAAATTTCTTTCAAAACGCAGAATATATGAATTATTTATATATGAATCATTACAGTGCATATGTTTCAGTTTAATAATTTAATTAATAAAAAATATTTTTTTAGAAAGAGACTTTCATTTGAGATGCTAAAATTTATATATATTATTTTTATTATATATCATTTTTATTTCTTTTCCCTATTTAATCTTGAATTAACAATCTTTTTCTTTAAATGCTGGGAAATAAAGAAGACATATTTTATGTTCTGAAATCAAAAAGTAGATGCTGTTCGTTGAAAAACCAAAATTTTGATATTAGCCAACAAATTTATTATATTGATGAAATAATAATAATTCAGTATGAAAATTTCGCGATATCAGATCTAATAATAGAGATATCGATAAAAAAACTCCACTTTCACAAACATGAAAAATCTAATTGGTTTTACACAATTAATAAATAAATGGAATTAAGAAAATTGGTGTCACACTATAATTAATAAAAAATGGAATTAAGAAATTTGGATTAACTTCAATAAAATGCACAGTGAGATATAAACAGTCATAAGACTTCATTGAAATTTCATCTATTCCAAAATTATTGCACAATTCTGCACTGCTTTAAGATATAACAATTGGAATTAAACAGAAAAAAAGAATTAGCAATTTGTACTCACCATACATAATAGAAAATTATTTATATCAATATTTCATATAATTTTGACATGATTTTATTGAAAAAAACAATTAAAAATCTCGAAAACATGTTTTTAAAACTTTTCGGCATAACCTTAACAGTTTTCGACATTCTGTTTTATGATATGCTATGAATAATAAAATTTATGCATAAAAACACTTTTATACATCAGTTTGATTTTATGCATTTCTTTTTAATAAGTAATAAATAGTATATTATTAAGAAGAAAATTTGAATGAAAGTTACTTTGTGAATATGTCTGATGCATAAAAGTTTGCCTTTGATAGAAAAAGAAAAGCTTAATAGATGAGAACTGATAAACAAGATATTATTCACAGAAAAGATAACACGTTTTTTTATTTTCTGCATATCAGACTTTTATTATAAAATTTTGACAAAATATGGAATACTATATTTCCATTTATATTTTTTACACTGGTTTCAAAATATGCTAAAAATATTGTAAAATGTATTACAAATGCACTCGCACAGAGTAAAGCAAACTAATCATAGACATTTGCAAATCTTTAGTAAACCAAGATACTGAAGTTATTGAACTACATTAAAAAATACATATATAATTTAATATAATACTCCAAGCATGAAAATTAAAAATAAAATTTCAACAAAATATTTTAAATTTTTCATCTATATAGGCATTGCTTGAATGGTTCGATAATATTATCATGTTGACTTTTAGAGAATTTGCCCTGGTTGTGCTGTTTTATACTGTCACAACAGTAGTAAATGAAGAAACTCAAATTTTTCTCATATTAAATCCCTTTCCAATTTGAGCATATAAATTAAAAAGACATTAATGAAATGATGTTGTAAAACCAATTCTATATTAAAGCAAAAAAAAAAAAAAAAAAAAAAAAAAACCCACCAAACTATAAGTTTCGACTTTAAGGAATCGACATTGTATTTTGTTTCTAGTTGGTTTCTTTTTTGTTTACATATTAACTTTACTAAATTGTCCTTCATAAAATAGTGTTCTTTAAAGCATTTTCCTCAGTAAATGCTTTATAACAATCTTCAGAAAAAAATTCAATGTTAGAATGATAGCAACCGAACAGCAGCTCCATATCGTTAAACATAAAGAAATCAATATGCCGTTTTGTTGCTTTATTTCATTAAATAATTCCATTTTCTCCACGCAAAAAAAGGAACAAGCAAACTCCCTCGGAAATTTCTTAACCCTATTACGACATGCAAAACAGCCAGGCGCGGAAGCGTAAAACGCGTAGATGGTCGTTAAATTGCAATTCGTCCCAATCTCGGTTATAGAAACGACTCTAACGCAGTTATTTATGATTTCTTTTTCGCCATTTTAGAAAGAATTGCGCCAAAACCTACTTTCCCCCCATTCCTTCGCCAAATACACTTTTATGCTAAACTCTTTTAAATGTCGTTTAGTCGCCGCAGCAGAAGTATTCAGCACCGAATGAACAAATGACACTCTTGACGCATTGGGCGCAATGGCGCGGCGAATATTTATTTTGCACCGCCGGGCGTCAAATAGCGGTCCCATGCGCAATTTATTACGTTCGCCCCCAAACACAGGGGCTGAGAATTTTAGATAATACGAACTGGGTATTGCTGCAGACCCACCTCGCATAAGTCAATCTAGATATTTTTTTGCAGGGGCGGTCTTTTTATCGTATTTATTTATTTATCTTCTTTTATTCTCACACTGGTAGATATAAAAACTCCAGAAGAATTTATACAAAATGAGGTTCTTTTTCTCAACCCGGGGGCAGAATGAAAGATTGAAACGTGATTTTTTGGAAATTGAGAGAAAAGAATGGGCGAAACGAGGTTGGGTGCCGGGGTGGTGTGTTACATTTATTCCCTGGATTGATGTAGACGCAAAAACATTATTGAGAAACTGTGTTCACTGGAGCACAGTATATGGAAAAAAAGGCGTTCTTTCAGCTATGCGAGAGAGAGAAGTTGGAGTTAATGCACACGGCGCACTAGAGCTGAAAATCGTTTCTTCAGAATCTTACGCTGAGGTTCTGCCAGAGTAAATAATGCCTTATTCCCAGTTTGGGATACGTGCACATCGATTTTACTCATTGATGCGTATTAAAAACAAAAATATTGGAAAATTTAAAGCAACCAGGGAAAATGTGAAACTGGATGTTTTGAAATTTTTGAAAAGTTTATTTTAGTAATATTGACGACTGACCAAAAATTGAAGGATTTATGTGAAATGAATTTTTAATATAATAAATTACCTTTTCAACAATACTAATGATTTTATGGTATAAATATATTTTCTATGTTTAATCAATTTTAAAAAAAATATTTTAATCACATTTTCTAAAATTAAATTTGAGAAACCTGAACGAATATTAAACGAATCAGGAGATAAAATAAATAGTTTCTTTCATTACTATTCTGATAGAACATCAAGTTTAACAGTTCTAAATGAATACACAAATCTAATGTATAAAAACGAATATTTCTTTGTACATATTTTATATACTGCCATATTGTTCATCCTAGTTCGATAAAATATTGCCAAATTATTGGTTGATTTACTACATTATTTTGGCGGCAGCATCGCCCCTGGTATGCTATAAAGATGAAAAATTTGTGAAATTATTGGAATACAATTCCACGTGATCCGATTGAAGAATTAATTCTCATATTTACAATTAATATAGATATCTTTTTGTTTCCAGATTATAAATCTAAAAATAAATTTTAAAAAAATCTTAAATAATAATTTAATAATTTTCTTGTTTCGAAATTGGAAAAAAAGAATATTGTTTACATACGTTACAATTTTTTTTCACTAATATCAGAAAAATATGAGATAAATATATATTTTCGAGGGAAACTATTTCTTTTAGATTTAGTTATGGCCCAATTAAAACCACTAATTGCCACCTAATAATTGAACAACTAGCAAAGTATACTAACCAAACAGGTTGATCTTAAAAATTTAGAAGACTATTAAGAAAAACTGAACTAAACAATACCTTTCGCCATGAGTCTGCCCCTGCTTCATCTAGAAAACTAGATAGAAATAACTAACTAAAATTGCTGTAATTATTGTTTCAAAAATTGTTTTTGTTTCTTTTTGTTTTCAAAAATTATGTAATTATTTTTAAAGCACTAATAATCATAAATGCTGTAATCTAAATGAATAATTAAATGAATCTAAAATTTTTGTACCTCAATTTTTAATTCTTAAGGAAGTCAATAAGTATTTCATTTTATTGAAACTATATTAAATTTTACTTTTTTTTCTTTCGATTCTTATATATTATATTAAATGATTTTGAAGGTAAGTATTTTGGCTCAAGTTAAAATTTTCATACCATCATTTGAAGATTAAAAAGCCTGTATATTTACCGAAAATTTAGTTTGTTTAGTTTAGTTATATTAACGTCCTGTTTAAAGCAACACGAGGGCTATTTTGGGACGGACCTACCGAAAATTTAACTTTAAAGGGGAAGTTATAGCATGTCTAGCCAAGACAAAATGCTGCAGTTGATTAAAACGGCTTACTACTAAAAGGAATAAATTGATCTGTTTGTCGAATGTCCCCAACTTCTGTCCAATTTATGGATCAAATGTTTTTTTAAGCATTATTCTTTTTAAATGTCATTATTTCAGCATTTGACACAAACATAGAGAAGAAAAAACATAATTTGATCGAATATATTATTATATCTCCTTTAAAATTCTGAGGAGAATAATTAAACGCAAAAACTTTTTCATTGTTAAAAAGAAAGAAAGAAAAAAAAAGGAGTTACTACAAAAGTTCCAAACAGAAATGGTAAAGTATTCCTGAAATGTGAATCACCATTTAAAACCAGTCTAAATAAGTGTCCAAACAAATCCGGACACAAACTGGCAAAGTAGAGTAATAGTTAAATAAGATTTAACTCGTCAAGAAGAGCATTAGTAATGATTTCGAACATTTTGGGAAAATGGAAGCTGGTAACGGCACTTGAGCATTTTATAATATCACATTTGTGTTCAATCATAAACAAAATGACAGATTATACAATATCTGCACTATTTTTTAAACAGAAAGAGGGAAACTTAAAGTTCAAAAATATATCAATCAAGTTTAATGAAATATGTATGTACTTATCTATACAAATGCTTAGACCAAATGGCTTTCAAAGATTTAAATGCAAATTGACAAGAATCCGGCTGCTTTGAAAATTGAAGGAAATTGAAACATTAAAAAAATATTTCTTTCTACTTCTTTGAGACGAAACTTTACAATGAGAAAATTCTCCGATTGGATGTTGTTTCAGTTTGTACAATGAGTTTACTTAAATATCTGATTACTCGCTTTACTTTGTAAAAAAATTAAATCAAGTGTTTGCACACGCCAGTGTCATAATAGGATAGCGAAATTACTTAAATGTGCAACGCAGTATCTCCAGAATTATAACAACATTCATTTCTTTGCAGACGACAATGAAAATGGTTCGAAAAGGAAGAAACGATGGGGAAGTAAAGGAAAACTAAATCACTTTCTGATCCTCAAAAAGATAAAATGAAACGCAGAGTGGAAAGAACTCCCATCTCTTCAAAACGTCTTTCGTATTAAATAAAATCTAATTACAAGGGGTTTGTGTTGAGTTGTTTTTCGACCCATTCAACAAATGGATCGAAATGTAATGAAAAAGAAAGAAAGAGAAACGAAAGCAGAAGAATAATCAGAAAAAGAAAATACTCCTACTCCTACCATGACTTGGGAAACCAAACGACTGGTAGTTTTACATCGAATTCTATTATTGGCGAAACTATAGCTCGAAATGCGGATTTAATTCATTATTTCTAACATTTTCTGGGGAAAGTAGATTTTTTTTCTTAGGTCCCTTTCATTTTTACCACAAAGGGAAAATAAATGTTGCTTCTTTTTGGTTCAATAGTACTTAATTCGATTTATGGGAAAGCAACGAATTTTTCTGACGAATAGCGTGTAACAGACTATTAATTCTGCGTTAGTCTAAAAAAAGCGAAGTTCTTGCATAAGTATGCAAATCGCCCTCGGCAGAATGGAATTTCACGCTTTAGGGGAAAGAAAAGCATCATTTTTCACTGCCATGTGCTCTTTTTTACATACATGTAAATTTTGAAATCGAAAGTCAATGCCGAAGAAAAGTGAACATCCAAGCAATTACTATGCTGATGCAACGTATTTCAAGTGAGAAAATTTTTCCGGGATGTTACAGCTGGATTTAATATGCTTTAACACGCGATTGAATCTTTCGCTATTACTTGTAACTATTGAAATAGTGCATCACTTTGAAATGTAATGGATATCGTATAGAAATGGTGTTCCAGACGTGTTATCATATTCACATTAGCTCAATCCTGACAAAAACAGACATTTGCATGATTTTTTCCCATGGAACTTTGGATGCAGTTTAAAACTTTGTTCACAGATTTAATGGCATTCTTGGTATGTCATGATTTCTTTTGCCTGATCAAAGTATTCACTTAATGATTATTTCTGGTATGTTGGCACTTATAAAATCATTTTACAATTTACTTAATTTATCATAATTCGTCAAAAAATAAAAAAAAATATATATTTCATTAGTTTT
Organism: Argiope trifasciata; assembly: GCA_026543055.1. Lineage (NCBI taxonomy): Eukaryota > Metazoa > Arthropoda > Arachnida > Araneae > Araneidae > Argiope > Argiope trifasciata. The sequence continues at coordinate 2,531,397 of JAPMOQ010008526.1, read as the reverse complement.
TAGACTGTATAGATTGCACAAAAATAAGATTTTGAAGTATTTTAATGATATTATATGTACATTTAAAATTTCTAAGAATATTGAATCCATTTTTCCCGATTATGTCATTTACGATTTTGCGTAATATTCTCAAAATTATTATTTCAGGAATGATATTTTTCGAAAAGTTGAGGAACAGCTTTAGTACCTTTGACCTTTTGAAACAGATCATGATAGTTGTTCAAATGCTGAAAGAATTTAAATTAAATTTATAATATGTACAAAAGAAAAAGAATTACATAAGAAGGGTTTTCATGAATATGGTGGTAAAATTAAAGGTTAAAAAGATTAGGATTATTTTGTTCTCTTCGTCTGACATCAGAGCATACTTGCAAACCAGTTTATAAGTTCAGCCTTTCAGTTTAATTGGTTTTGTAACCATTTTAAACACTTGTCAGATGGTGCGAAGCCGGCAATTGTATGTAAAATCTAACAAAATATGAACAAGTTGTCCGGCAATATTTGCAGAAGACTCACGAATTTACTCGAACGTATTTTAGGCCATATAGAAGAATTTAGTTGAAGTCAAATTTGTAATTTACAAATGTCCAACTCTGAAGCGTGAGATTGCGCATCGAGACCATGGCAGGTAGCAAGGTCTCTGAATTTGGGACAGGACAGTTCACGACAAGATTCTTCCAAAATTCATTATAGTGGAGGCATGAAGCATGTTAAATCCATTTTGAATGCATTCATTTTTACGAGGCATGCATTCTGATACTTACAGGGTATATTGATCTTGTTTAAATAAAATCATATTTAAGCATGATTCAAAACTGAATATAAAAAATGACTACTTTGAAGCGCACATCTTGTAAAATCAAAATTGAACGCTAATTGATATTATAGTATAGTCGTGAATCAGGAAGTGATAGAAACATACTCATGGGATTTATAATTTTAGCAAAGAATAGAATGGAGTCTGCGATGGGTCAAGTAAACAAGATACAACTTCAGAATATATATTTCATTTGAAATGTATATCATGATACGGATATCATGAAATAATAAGATGTGAGCAATAAAATGTTGTATGTATCAAATATATTTTTTAATAGTTAATTTTGATAAATCTTTTAGCAATGCTTAAAATACAGTTCTTAGTTTGAATATATTAAAAAATGTTGGAAATAATATTTTTTAATTCTTTAAAATTTCAAAATTTGTTAAAATTAAATAATTTCAAAGGAAAGCCAAGATAGTTTAAAAAATACTCATGGAGTTTCAAAATCAAAACCTAGAATGTATTTTAATTCTTGAAATTCTAGTTTTTTAAACTTTTTTGTCACAACATGTTATAAGTTAGTTTATTGATCTAAAGATCAATAATATTTATGAGAATGAAAAGTGAACAAAAATATTAATGAATTCCAGTATCTTGTATTTTTTGCTATTAAGTCTTTTAAAAATGTAATAATAAGCAATTATTAGGATGGAGATCACCTGCAATCAAGCTAAACTACACTCAAACAAATTGTTTGAAGTAAAACACTTTAGATAAAGATTTTGTTTTAAGAAATAAAGTAAAGATTTTGTAAAGATTTTGCTTTACATTTTCTGGGAATTTTCAGAATCATGATCTCTAAGCCACTTTCTCATTAGTCATTCATTTTTTCAATCATTATTCTAATAATAATAATAACAAAGAAACTTGATTTTGTAACTTATTTTCTGGGTATTTCACGACAAAAATTTGACATTTCAAACCACACTAGCTATTTTGTTATAAAAAATATTCTTTGACAGTAGCATAATTAAAATCTGAGCTCCTTGAAAATAATAAAGATTTATATATGCAACAGATATGTAAATCTTTATGGCTAAAGAAACGAATATGTCAAGAATCCATATTCAGAAATATGTGTTCATCTATATGTAAAAGAAAAAGAAAATATAGATAGTTGCTTATGTCAATAAACAGTAGAGAAAGTCAATATAACTTGAAACAGCGTTTAAAATATTTTTTAAACATAGCCAGATGCTTTATTAGATAGATTTCGTATGTAACTAATCCTTTGTAGAAAAGAAAGTACTATGAAGACTGATTTTTTAAAAAAAATCCCCAAATAATCTATTTAAAACCGAATAATCTATCTAAATAATCTATCTAGTTAACAAAATTAAGCGGTTTATGAGACAACAAAATATTACCCCTAATCTAAAAATGATAAGAAACTGTAATGGTACGAAGGTAACTAATAAAAGCTTGATAGTAAAAATAATAAAAGATATAAAAACAAATATGATGAGGAGAAACTAAAATAATTTTGAAATAAGATTTCCGCATTTTATATTAACTGAATAGTTTTAGAAAAAAAGACCCCAGGTAATAAGAAAGAATTTGGTTGTTAAATTAAAAGAAATTCTAGTTCCTTAATGATTATTAAAGAGAAAGGTAAAAACTATCCTTCCGCTCATTCTATAAGATTTAATTGGATTAGATTAAGAATGCAAATCCTACGTACTTGAAACTTAATTTTAATTTTTCTAATTAGAATTATATAGCTTTCTCCCTTTGTATGCCGATTAATATTATTAAGCATTCGTAATTATCGACATTTTGTTTTGTTTCCTTTGTTTACACAAAATATTTTTAAAAATGCGTATTTAAGCCAATTTATACAAAAAAAAAAGAATTCACAGTTATTAGCCTTTGATATATAATAATTCTTATTTTTAGAAATCGGCAATACAATTTCGTTTCCATTTAATGTGTTTACAAGATATACACTGAAGTGACAAAATTCATTCGATAGCAATATGCAAATATACAGATGGCAGTAGTATCGCAGCGAAAAAGTATAAAAGCACAGTTCGTTTTCCAGAGCTTTCATTTGTGTTCAAGTTATTCATGTGAACAGGATTTTCGTGATTTATGGCGGCACGACGAGAATTAACAGACTTTGAACGTGGAATGTTAGTTGGAGCTAGACGCATGGGTCATTCCATTGCGGATATCGTTAGTGAATTCAACATTCCGAGATCAACAGTATCAAGAGTGTGCCGAGAGTATGAAATTTCAGTCATCACATCCCATCATGGACAGTGCAGAGGGCGACCACCTGCACTTAACGACCGAGACCGCCGACGTCTGTGTAGAATGGTCAATGTTAATAGACACGCAACACTTCATCAAATAACTGCAGGAATCAATGTGGGACGTACGAGGGACGTTTCCGATATTACTGTGCGGCGAAATTTGTCTTCCTTGGGCTATGACATCAGAATACCGACTCGAGTGCTTTTACTGACAGCACGACATCACCTGCAGCGACTCTCCTGGGCTCGTGAGCATATCGATTGATCCCTAGACCAGTGAAAAACCGTGGCGTGGTCAGATGAGTCACGATTTCAGTTGTTACCAGCTGATGGTAGAGTTCGAGTGTGGCGCAGACCCCACAAAGCCATGGACCCAAACTGTCAGCAAGGCACTGTTCAAGCTGGTGGTGGCTGCATAATGGTGTGGGCTGTTTTTACATTGCATGGACTCGGTCCTCTGGTGCAACTGAACCGATCATAGACTGGAAATGGTTATGTTCAGCTGCTTGCAGATCTCTTGCAGCCATTCATGGACTTCACGCACCCACACAACGATGGGATTTTTATGGATGATAATGCGCCATGTCACCGGGCCAGAACTATTCGCGATTGGTTTGAAAAACATTCCGGACAATTCCAGCGCATGATCTGGCCACCTAGATCGCCCGATATGAATCCCATCGAGCATTTATGGGACATCATCGAAAGGTCCGTTCGTGCCCAAACTCCTGCACCATCTACACTTTCACAATTATGGACGTCTATACAGACAGCATGGCTCAATATTCCTGCAGAGGACTTCCAACGACTTGTAGACTCCATGACACGTCGAGTTGTTGCACTTCGCCTGGCAAAAGAAGAACCGACACGATATTAACAGTCATGCCATGACTTTTGTCACTTCAGTGTATATATGATGGCGATAAGAAAAATGTGAAAGGTTTTATTGAGTTTGACTTCATACATCTCTCCTAGTTTCAAACAGCGATAATCATTCTCTAAAAGGATACATGTTGTCATAAATTATTATTTTTGACTGTCTACCATATGATAGAACTCTATTTTATTTGCTGTTATTTTTTTGTCGCATTTCATCCCATATCTTTTGAGAAATAAATATGTTTATACCACTATAATATTTAACACCAAATAATTAATGCCTAAAATCACTGCGTATCAACGAAATAATTATTGATGTTTTTTCTAATTTAAAATAATCTTCTAATTTGAAATATTCTTTTTCAAATGCATATTATATTTTTCGTCCAAATTATAATGAAACAAATCACTTAAGATAACTCATAACCATAGAAACCTCAACATCCGAGTTTTTTTAAATTTAGCCTTGCCACTGTTCACATAAAATAATAAATCTTCTTTTCCGTTACAAAAGTCATTTCACTATAAATTTGAGATGTTTCATTTCATATTAAAAAATTTCATAGAACTGTGAAATTATATTAGTTTTTGTGCCTCGAAACGTTCTTTTTTATTGTTATTTGAATGAAAGAAATTCGAATTTTCTAAATATATCGTTTTAATTTTCGAAATTATCTTTAAAGTTTGATTTCTAGTGTAGATTAAAAACACAACGGAAATATAAAAACTAACTAAAATGAAAATTACCAAAATCGTTATGGGGAAAACAATAATTTGAAAATATGAATTTAGAAAGTTGATACATCAGTCAGTAAATAAGAATTTTTTTCCAGATGTAGATGGAGAATTTTGAAAGAGAAAATATATGACTTAGGATTTTTAAGCTGTTTCCTAAAAGATTTCTTTCGTTGCACCGAAACGAATATTAAAATATATATACAAAAACTATGAAATATTTCTTATATAAGATTTATATTGTAACATTAAAACAAGTAACATGTAATTTAACGAAAAACAACAGTTCTGTTGATTTTAAAAATTTCTAAAAAAAAGTAATATTTCCATACAGTTTCAGTAGAAATATTTTGTTATATTGTCAGATATTTATGTCAATAATAGCTTTTACAAATATTTAAATTCAACATGAACAATATTGTTATGAAAGATTTCTATCGGTGTAAGAAGTGTATCAGCCAATATTTGTCACTGTTTCGTATAAAAATATCCAAAAGTAAATCTATGAGTAATAAGTAATATGATGAAAAATATTTTCACTTTACAAAGCATTAATTAATTGAATCAGAATATTAATTTTTCATTCAATTATATAAATATTTGCATCTTTTAAAGTGTAATTTGAATCTTTTATTTGAAATTAAATAAGATTTAAAAAAAAATTATTGTTTGATAATGAAACTACCATATCGAGCAGTAAAGAATTGTCTATCTCCTGAATAATTCCCAAAGAACTGTTACATTGATTTTTAAAGTTATGTTTATTTTTTCATTTGCTTTTGAAGTAATCTGTGCTCACATATTTTTTCTTCACAAGACAATTTTCTATATCCTTAATTTATTGTTTACTTTTATTTTTTATTTCGAAACTATTAAATTTGAGGCTAAAGGTTTTTATCATATTTAAGTAATGAAATTTGTATTCAAAATGTGTCTCCTCTTTTTTTTTTTTTTTACAATCTCCAATGACATTATTATTCATAGTTCTTTTCCTTCGTAATATTTTTACACGCTTTTTATGCAGTTTACATTCGGAAAATAAAATAAAAAATATGAAAAACAAAGTTATTTTAGTGTTTTAAAAATAATTCTCTTTTGAGACATCTGTATACGTATTGGGGGATTGTTTTCATTCTAATTTTCGAACATTCTTTAGAATTAAGAGGTTTCTTGAGCTTATTTTAGATAAAAGGCATGGTAATTTGAGCATTAGGTGAAACACACAAACAGCATGGTTTTGCTTTCAATTCTTAAGTAAAACATTAAAAATATTGTTTTAAAATATAATTTTTCCACTCTGATATATTGTGTCATTTTTACATATAAAATATATTAATTTGAAATAGAGATAACTTTCTAAAGTTTTAATAATCTGTATAACTTCTGCTAGCCAATGAATTGCATTTAATTCAGTTATAGGTACAGCTAGTGGAAATCGAGTCAGAAAAAATATACTGAGATTCTGTTTCCCCAATATCATTTATATTTTTTAAACTTTATATTTTAATCATTTTATAACGAGCATTTTCAAACAATTTTTAGAAATCAGTTATTTAGAACATAAGGATTCAATATTCAACAGTAGCAGTTTTCTAAATAATGCATATAAAAAAATTAAAGGAAAATTTGTATTGGAAACACCATGAAATAATCGTCAGCATTAAAAAAAGGTTTTGACTAACTCATTTTATATTGCTGTTGTAGTTTCTTTTTTTTTAATTTCTTGATCACATTAAAATCTGATTTTTTTTTGTGTGTATTGACATATACTCTTCATTTCAAAAATTGTTCTTGTTCAGACCGAACATTCCTGTATTAAAAATTTACCTATAAACGACAAGTGATAAGAAAACCATAAAATTTAGTCAGGTGACAAATTGTATTAAAACATAGTCATTTATTTTCTATAATTCATGAATTGTCTTGAAAATTATTTTAAGAAGTTTGTTATGGAATTTTATGTTTGCATTTAGGATTTAATAAGTCTGTTTATCAGAAAAATTATCCAGATCGTTTAATAAAAAGGTTTTTTATCAACGCAATGCAGATTCCAATATTTTTTATTGGCTGTAATAGCTAACCCAGAGGAAAATTCTTCAAAAATATTGCTACAAGATCATACCAAGTTTGCGTAATTTAGGCTTTCCTGGTGACAGAGAAATATGGCTTTGGGATGACTTCGTGATGTTCATCTTAAAATAAGACTAGTGGTGTTTTAATTTCACTAAAATTCAATATTTAACATTATACAATCAAGTGCAAATTTAAATTCACAGCAAAGTTTTTTAACCAATTTATGAAAAAATATATATGATAAAGTTGAAAATATCATAACTTTCAGAATGAAATAGATACTTTCGAATATTGTAAGATTACCTACCAATTGTAACTTTAGTTTCTGTGAAGCATGCTTTCAAAATAAGATCATTGTAGCATAATAGTAAAAATATTAGTATTTGCTTTCAAATTGTATAATAACATGAAATAAGCAGAATTTTCAGTATCCAATGAAATTCAATGCTTAAGTATAAGTTATGAAAAAAATGTATATAGTGATGTAAAAATACATCATGTATTTCAGAATGAAACAAAAGGTACATTTAGATCTTATAAGATCTTATAAGGTCTTATAATCTCTTTTCCAACTGTTACTTTAGTTTCTTTGAAATATGTTGTCAAACTCAAATCATCATGTGAAATAATTTTTTTTTCTTCCCAAAATTGTTGTTTCGCGTGCGAGTCTTCAATTCTTGGGTGAAAAAAAAACCATTAGCGGGAAAAAGTCATACGTCTGGTTTTGATGCGAACAAATGTCGGGATGCAAGCACAATAATAATAGGCAATTTTCTTTGAAATATATGTTTTCTCGATTTTATTTAAATATTTAGTATTTTTCCATAAGAAAAAAAAATATTAAGTTGCAAGCATCTAGGTAATTTACTTGATACTAGTATAACAGTTTATTTCATTAATTTTAGAAACGAAGCAATATTGATAACATAGAAGGAAAAATATTGTCTTTTATGGAAATAACACTTAATGAATTTCTTTATTAAATAGTTTTGAGAAGCTGCGTTTCTTATTTTTTTCGATTAAATACAGAAATATTTCCAATAAAAAAGTTTTAAAAAACTGTTCTCAAATTTCATTAGTGTTATTATTATTATTATTATTAAAAGAAATGCATATTTGATGACTGTTTGAGTTAAACTAAAAGCGCCTTATGAAATTAATACATGTTTATAAAGTGAAATATTTTTAAATTTCTTGCTTTCTTGATTTCATATTTACCAGCCAATTTGTTCCATAATTACTAAAAAAAGTTGTTTATTCTAGAAATGCATTTCTAGAAATGCAATAATTTATTCTAGAAATGTAATAATTTTAAAAGATTTTAATTAAAATTCTATCACTGATGGAGATACGTATTCATATATTCAATATTTACAGTAGGTCTTCTTCATATCCTTTTTGCATTATACCAATGTTATACTTATTTCAATATTTTATGATCAGAATTTGCTATGGCTCAAAAATTAATGGTATCGGTATTTCTGGTCGATTGCGTATCATTCCTTTATATAGTTTATAGGTTGAAAAAATCACGAATTCACTTAAAACAAAAAAGAGGTAAGAGTACGCGAAAGTGGATGGAAATATAAAATTTTATTTTTATTGTTTCGTCAACAAAATATAATATTATATGCAGCTAAAATAAAGTTTTACAATAAAATGAAGGCTATAAAAGGGGAAAAAAGTATATTATAAAGTATTTTCACAAAATGATTATCTAATTACATTCATGTATTCTTGAAATGTTTGAGGCTTTTTAATTTTTGACGAAATAAAAAACGATAAAAAATATTTTGGTAAAATATTAAATGGAAACTGGATGAAATGACTTTATTTTCCAAGAAATTTTGAATGGTTAAAAGTTGATTTTAATCCAGAAAACGTAAAATTCCCATGATTATTCATAGCGTATAAAAATATTTCGAAATATTGAACCTTTTGTAGGAATTAAAAGAAACACTTAATTTTATTTCAAATAAATTTATATAGAATGATAAAAAAAAATTAAAATTTGTAGTGCTTTGAATACTTTGAATTTTTTTAAACTATGTTTTTTTCAAAAATAAACTTCTTTTTAATGGGATTTCAACGATATTTTTCATATTTATATTTTAATGAATATGTATAGAAAATTTCATAACTTAATGTGAATAATTCGCAGATATTCCTGATAGAGACCAACTTTTTTCATCTATTATTAATGTAATTCAAAAAATATTCCACACAATTCGATCAATATTCAAAATATAATTACTTAAATTGTGCAATAATTAGGATAAAATAATTCTCATCATTCCTTTATCCGGATATAGATCCCATCATTTAGACACATAGAATGATGTGATTACTAAACAAAGGTAAGATATAAAAAAATTTAAATGGATAAATTGCTAAATTTGAAACATTTCAGGTATTTCTTAATTACGAATTCCTTGATATGTAATTGTAATTGCTTAAAAATAAAAAATAATAGATATTTTAAATTTCTGTAAGTCTATAGATGTAAACAAGAAAACATTTAGTATCAAGTTGCAATCAAAAATTAAAATTTAATAAATATAAAACATTTGCACATAAATATATTTTTATGATCATTTTATACTCTTAAAATGCGCTAGATTTCGTTCGTTAGTCAATGAAAAAATATGATCTCTATAAGATCTGAAAACATCACACTTCAATGTCTTAAATTGATTTTTAGTTAATTCAATACTTTTTTCACTGATTTATTTACAAATTTCATAAAAATTGCACTTGTATGATCCTATCCTTTCATAGCCTTTTACTAAAAATATCACATACATATACTTCAATCTGTATGTTTTCTCATACAGTATGATTTTATGATAATTTTATGTCATCATTATATGTCTAGAGCAATTTAAAATACTCAAAACAATAAAATAGCATAAAATTTAAAGGAACTGGGACGTTAAAAACTACCAAAATTGCAATTATAAATAACTGGGATTTTATTCTCATGCAAAGTTTAGAATCGATATTTATTAACATATACAGAAACTCAGATCATAATGAACAAATAATTTATTTTAATTATAAAACGATAGTAATAGACATCTGAAAGTATTTTTAAGAGCAAATTAAGTATGTGTTTGCGTTGCGATAATTTTCGAATTACTAACTACAAATGGTTATACCAAAAACTTTTTCTGAGTAAAATCATCCCGAAATCAACATAATAAATGGATTTAATAATTACATTTAAATTAATTAATAAATTTCATTTCATTTAAATATATTGAAAATGAAAATTTCAAAAAAATCAATATGTAACTAAAAAGAATCTTAAAAATATGATATTTTGCATAATAAATATTCCCTAAAATAAATATTATGTTGCTGAATATATAATATATGTTTAAATATACATATTGTTTGTAGTATTCTTGAATAAAATTTTATATGATTGCAATGAATTGAATGCGCTGTATGTGTACTGAAGAATACATATTTCTAGAAAAATGGAAAAAAGTCTTATATTTTTATCATTGGAGCTTTTGGAGTAAATGATAATTTAGAAAGACTCGGCTTTTAAAAACCACAAAAATTATTAACTTTAAAAAATATATATTTGAAGTTGAAAAGCCTTCCAGTTTTCTTATACGGATGCTAAATTCGGAAAAAATTTAATCATACTCAACAATGAATAAACGAATTTGGTTACTAACTATGGTGGAGCTTCAGTTACTATATTACATTTAAAATAGGTGTATAATCACGTATTTGGAACTAAATATTCATGGTTGTCTTATTTCATTCAGATAAAACCTAATTCCTACCTTCCAGAGCAGCGTAATGAATCGATCACTAACGATCGCCGAATCACTGCTGCAGTTGTCAATGTAGCAATTTGCTAAGTATCGGAACCACTTGCCACCCGACTTCCCATCTCAATCCGGACCACCCTCTGCAAGATTGACGCCATTTGGCGGTTGCTGTTAAGCACGTCGTTACTGACCTTTCGCGCAGCCCCTTCTATTCCGCAGGGACTTATCCTATTGCGCTGGCGAGAGCCTTACTTACTTACTCACTTACTCAGAAGAGAGAGCGAGTCTAATGGTTGTAGGCCAGTCCTAATTCCGTTCCGCTCTATTTTTTCATTCGTTTCCTTCATTTTTGCTGTTGTTGCCACTCAGTCCTTCCCTCATCAACCATTAACAAAGGACCAGCTGAGTCCGTAGCAAAGAATTCTGTCTCTTTATTTTTTCTTTTTTTGCTCCATCGTCTTCGGAGCACTCAGTTTCTGGCAGCCTGTTAGATTGCGTTCATTAGCTCTGATCCCGGATGAGGGGATTGATTAAGGTATGCATGCTGCGATTCTGTCTTACGTGCGTCCCAGCGATTAGAAGTTGATACAGAACGCTCACTGGATAGAGTCATTTGTGGTTTGCTCGGCAATCGTTTTCCCTCTCAGATAAATTGTACAGAGTTTTTTTTCTGTGTGCGCAGTCGTTTTTTCTCGTCCTTAGTGGGCGGCGAAAAGAAAATTATTTCTTTGTCTATCCAAGAACGTCGGATCTCGGGTTTGCTTTGATTTGTTTGAGGTTTCATGGCGCAAGTGCCATGATGTTGACCATACTGTGTCAAACAATGGTTGTTTTGAATTATACTACTTTAAAACAATAACCGAAGAGAATATGAGGAGGTAAAATGTAATCAAAATTCAAATTAATGGATTAAAGTTAACGAACTTTAAAAAAGTAAAGAGTTGAACATGATGCAACTTATAAAGCATAAAAGATAATTAAGGAATTTTCTCGTTCCTAGTGGGCGACGAAAAAAAAAATTTTCATCCATCTAAGAGCGTCAGATCTTGGGTTTGAGTTGATTTATTTGAGGTTATATGGTGCTAGAGCCATGATGTTAACCCTACTGCGTCAAACAATGAGAAAAATTGTATTACATTAAAACAGTCACTGGAGGGAATGCGAGAAGCTCAAATGTAATCAAAATTCAAATAAATGGGTGAAATTTTGTGAGCTTTATAAAAGTAAAAATTTGGACATGTGGCATCTTATAAAGCAGAAAAGTAGGGTTTTCTTCTCGTTCTTAGTGGGCAGCGAAAAGAAAATTTATTTCTTCTTCCATCTAAGAAAGCTATTTCGGATTTGATTTAATTTGTTTGAGGTTTTTTCCGGCAATACCATTTTCGACCATACTGCGCCAAACAATGGGTAAAATTCCATTACATTAAAACAATCACCGGAGGGAATATTAGAATCAAAATTCAAATAAATGGATGAAACTTTATGAACTTTAAAAAAATGCAAAGGGTTGAACATGAGGCACCTTATAAAGCAGAAAAGTTAATGAAAAGCAAGACTTTTTTTAAAAGTGTAAGCGCTAGGCATTGAAATTTGGGCATTTCTGACAAAATATGTTGTACAAACATTTGACAACTTCGTGAACACATTGGTGGTTGCTCATCTAACAACAAGTAAATATGGGTAAATCTAGTGTGTCCAATTCGTAAATGTGTTAAAACAGTGTCTGCTTTTCTGTTAACTAATGAGAGGAAAGATTGCACATGGGATTAAATAACATGAAGTTTGTTGTTTGCCTTCAGGTCTCACATTGATTTATAACAGAGGAGTGATTTGTTAAATTGCATGATCTTGCGTAATTTTAGCTTAATAAGTAATTTCGCCTTCACTTACATATTTAAAAAGCAAAATATGATGTCCTTCTATCAGCCTTTAATTTATAAAGTATTACAGTTGAAAGCTGCAGAACAACGAATTCGAGATTTGAAGTTTTTCAATACTCTTATTAAATGATACAAGTTTTAGTTTCGTTTAAATCGCTCAGATTTTATGTTCAGTTTCGCATGAAGTGATGTTTCTATTATTTACTATGACTCCAGATAACAAATAATAAAATGCATATTCTGTGATACACTAACTCAATTTACAAGATTTTTGACATAATCAATTGATTTCTTAGTTTTCGAAAGGTTCAAAATTTACAGCATTCAACTTCATATTTTTCACCCTTCGCACGGAAAAACTAACGGTGGTATCCCAATACGATATAAATTAATACTTACTTTTGCTTGGCTTTATTTTATTGGTTACTAGACCTCACTGGTTGCCAAAAGGTTCGCCGAAAGTACAGTAACAACGAAAATGTTTTGAGCTCTGGTCTGTAGAAGTCCACACTCTTACTGACATTTTCC
>JAPMOQ010008526.1:2485927-2505236 GCA_026543055.1 Argiope trifasciata | reverse complement strand
GTTTTAAAAACATTTAATTCTCAATGGATATAATTTAAAAAAGATTAAGATACAAAGCGCTGGTTTTTGAACTCTCCTTCATATTTATTTTTATTTATCGTTTCTTTGTAACATATTATTTGGGTTTTTTTCTCATAAGAATAAATAGGATTGACTATCAAAGCAAGAAATGCAAATCATCTATATATATAATCTGAAATGAATTTGAAAAGTTTTTATACAAATAATTACTTATGAAATTTTAATACATTAATATATTCACTTAAAATATCATAAGAAATATATGTTTTCAAAAATAGTATTATTATATATAAATATTATTTTTTCAATTTCAGAGCTTTTCATATGTCATAATTAACAAAGGATGATATTTTCCGTGTTCAGTTATCAGTTTACATAAAAAAATATATCAGTATATCAATGGGCTTTGTGGTTTTCTTAGTATTTATGTATTTATTGCTCAGAAATTAGAAACAAAATGAGAATGGATGCCTCATAGCATTTCTGTTGATTTTTTTTAATAAACAGAATTTTATTTATTTATAAATATTTGGATTTTTTTCTTTCTACCATTTAAACTTGCATTTTATAAAAAGGCTTCTTATAGTCGATGAAAAGAATTCAGAGTTGTATTTACAAATCACTAGTTTGTACAAATGAAAATTTAATAAATCATTACATTTTCAAATGATTATGATGTATAATTTTTAAGAGTTTTATAATATTTTAGAGATATTTTTATTTAATGTGTAGCAGAAAATAATGTATATATATATATATATATATATATATATATATATAATCGAATTGAATATAACTAGACTGAAATAAGCAATATATAATTCAAAAGCGACGGCAAAATTACTGATAAGCTTATTTTGATTATTTATAATCGATTATTCAATAAATATTAAAATAAATTTTTTTTCAGTTCAGAAAATAAATTTTCAAAATTTTTCATGCGTAATATTTGTTTGGTAATTAAATAATAAAAAGTAACTAAAATGAAATTCTTCTTTGCTGACTTATGTAGGAATTGAATTGTTTATACATACATATATATTACTTATTTATCCTAAAAAATTGTTAGTAATCTTGATAATCGAATGCCAAACTTATAGAATATTCCCACAAGAAATTTTTATCAGATCTCTGTTTCTGTAACTGTAAAGCAATAACATTCTCAAACCGCTAATAATCACCATTAAACCGCATTAGTACGAATAATCGATTAACAATTAATGATGCTAGTGCATATAAATTCATCTTCCAGTGGTTTCAAAAACATGCTGTTTAACTCCTTTATTTACTTTCTTGTGAGAAAATAGCTTAAATCAAACAAACAAAAAATAATAATTTGATGAATAAATTAAAGTCTTTGTTATGTTTTCACAACACCTTGGAATAAACCTAATTTTCAAATGCTTATTTTCTCCATCCATAAATGTTTTAGGCAGTAAAAAATAATTCATTTTTTTTAAAGTGGTTGTTTAAGTTATTAGTTTTAAGAGCGCGTGTGAATCAAATATGATGCAAAATAATTTTAAAAAATCATTTAAAGGTCATTCTTGAAATACAGTGTTGTTTAAATTTGTTTCTTCCGAATATAAATAACTCGACTTGATGATAAAAATATCAGTTTTATTTTGTTCTAAGAAATAATTAACAGGAATGTAATTCTGTAAACTTTGTTCAGGGAAATTTTCATATTTTCCCAAAATAATTCTTATTTTAATATTTCACAAATCATTAATTTTGACTTGTGTTATAAAATTAATATGTTACTAAACACTTACGGAAACTTATTAAAGATTACCCTGTTTTCTTGGTTTGTCTTCTCACTCTAAATCGTTAACCTTTTAACAATACTTTTGACTGAAAAATACCATTAATTTAAAATTATCTTACTCATTATTTTGATTATGAACCGAACATCTGTTTAAGGCTTATGGAAATGTTGTTAAAATGTTTTTTTTTCAATCTAAGTATCTAACTACAATATTCTGAAATAAAAATTGAATGTATTTTCTGAAAGTTAAAATTAATTGCCTAAATATATGGAATACAGTTATAGCAATGAACTGTACCATAAAAATTTATTAATATTCTTTGCTTTTCGGAAAAGTGGTGAAGTAAAAATGTATTTTATACAATTACTGTCTTGGATTATACGTTATTGGAAAACTGATTGAAAGTTGAATATTGTACACAATAATGTATTGTAAAATGAGAAAAAACAATTTAATATTTTAAATTGTAATATTGATTCAAATCGCGACATAAAGTAACTAGCAATAAAGGACTAGGAATCTCAGTGGACAGAGCTGTAAAATTGTAAAATACTAAAAGGTTTCGGTAGATTTAGCGAAAACATCTCGCCATAAATGAGTCATGTAATTTTATCTATAAAATAAAGCCACTGCAATTTGTTAAATAAAAATAATTGTAGAGTTAAAAAGAGTGTACTGGAGTCATCAGAATCTTATTATAAATTAGAGTGAAAGTGAAATATAATAAAAGTTAATAAACATATTCTAGTCAAATTGCAAAATTATTTTGTATCACAATCAATAACAACTTCTTCAATAAAAACTTCTAATAGAAGTCAGTGTTACGTCGGAAGAAGTCTCAGAGATAATTCCTAATTATTTGAATTATGTGAAAAGCCAATTAGTTTGGTTTATGTATTAAAAATATACGGTATCTGGATTCATGCTAAATGAATGAATTTTAGATAGCTGGAAAAAAGTGAATTGTGTGTGTGTGTGTATCAAATTTTAAGTACCAGTTTTAAGGAGGAAATTCGCTATAATTCGATTAAAAAAATTCCTGTATCCGGGAAAGATTGTCAAATGTTAAATATACTTTATTCCACATTTTTTTTTTAAATCTTGCAACTGAAATTACTTTGTCTCCTTATCAAGTGATGTGAAGAATTATGAAAAGTTAACACTGATATCCTACTGAAACTCTCAACTTAAAGAAGAAAAAGAAAATTCTAAATAGATTTGTACATATCTTCCTAAAAATTTTATGATACATAAAATAGTTACGACACTTTTAGAAAAGAGTTCAGCTATAAAACCGTTATACAGTTTCAGAGGTTAGAACAAAATGCACCATTTGTCCGCTTCAGTTCTCGGAAAGTCGTAAAAATAGTTATTCTTTAGGAAAAAAATACATTTTTGGTAAGATGATTCTCCACTGAGTGAATTGTTTACGAAGAGTTGGAAATACCTTGCTGTTACAGATGGATACACACATGAGATAAGATTATTAATGGGCAGAAACATTTAATACATTTTACCGAACTTATCTGAAATAGAAATTCTTCCTATTATTGCGATAATTTCGAATTCGTATAAAATATTTGCACTTGAATCTGGGTCCTGTCGACTAAGTCGAAGCTCTTACCCATTAGATACAGGTGCGTGGTGTAAAGTGAAAAAAAAATGTCTTAAATAAATCTAACCATAGTTTTTAATCTGCTGGAAATATATTACATTATAAATTTTAAAATTACAAAAGTTTATCCAGAACTTAAATAAGGAACTAATCTCAATCCAGATCAGTTCATTATTTAATTTTTTTAAAATTATCCAGCAAAATTCTTCTTTTTAAGCTAGACAATTTTGATATACTTTGAATTTTCATCAAAAAATTATTTATTTTTCAACTGAAATTTATTAATTCGTGATGCACTAATTTAAAAAAAATAATTCATTTATTTACTTTCTAATTTTTGATCATTTGGGAAGATTGGCCATAAATACTATAATTCAAGTCTTCGTTAGACGCTCTGCTTTAGCCATAGAATAATCCTTCCTATTTCAAACATTACTGTAATAAAACGATTTGAATGATTAGTTGAAAAGAAAACTGAACTGCATAAATATTTAGAAAAAAATATTTAGCAACATATTTGTTGAGACAAAAAATATAAAACTCAAACTTTTACTTCTTTTAAAATGTTTCTCAAACTGAAATTGTGCAATAACTCTTACCTCTAACAGATTGAAAATTATCTCAGGACTATGATCTACATTTAGCAGAAAAAATCAATTTCATGTCTAGTGAAAAATAATGAGAGCTTTCAAAGAAAAAAAAAAGTTGCATGTATGTGGTGAGATGAAAACTTTCGCAACGTGATTCTGAAGATGTGCAACTCTTTTCTTGACTAGCTTTCCTTTAATTTCTAGTTATTTGTAATACCTAAAAATGAAATTGTAACATTTTAATCATTATTAGATTAGCTAATTACTTATGATTTTGAATATATTTCATGTTATTCATCCAGTAATTTAGAAATTTTCAAATGATTAATACTACTTAATACTCTGAGCTATCATTCCTCTTTTCAGATTTGAATCCCACACAAAATATGTGATAAGGAAACCTATATTGGAAAATCCTCTGCCGAGGGGTTTCAAAATAATTAATTTATCAGTTATCAAAACAGATAAAGCTATTTAAACAAATTAGAGAGCTACAATGTTATTAAAGAAAATATGCAATTTGATCAGAAACAGGAAACATTCAAATATTTCACTTTAAGAATGCGTCGATTTGTCTCAAATGCAGTCGATCATGCAATTATTTACATCGAAGACTTTGATGACATTTGATATAGAAAATTTAATTTCGTCATTTAAAGAGTTATAAATCGAACTTTTAGGCTAATAGAAAAAATCATATATCAGGTATATATCTTACCATATTTTATGTAACAAAAATTAATAAAAATGAAATTTTGAAAGCCTTTTCTTACATTGAAACATTTTTGAAAATTCCAGGTTCTTAAAAAATTTATGGCTAAAGCAATCAACAAAATTCACAAAACAAACTTCAACAAATTATTTTGAATATTCAAAGTAATTTAACTTGTGGCAATCTTAATAAATTATTTTGATTATTCATTGAGATTTTCTCAATATTTACATGAAAAGAATTCCATTGATTCCCAAGATTTAAAAAAATGGGCTTTCACAAAGTATCATTTGTTTTGTTTTTTATCATTCGTGTTATTTGTTTTTTTATCTTTTGCTTTATTTGTTTTTTTTTGTCATTTGTTTCATTTGTTCTTGCTCTAATTGCTGAAAAAAGATATATTTCTGCAATTTTACAGCAGTCTTCAAGAACTGTTAGATCAAATATTCGATACAGGAAATAAAATTACTAAGAGAGTGACAATTTTAATAGGCTTGATTAAGACCAATATTTCACTAAATACAGCCTCCGTATTTCATAACCACTTGAAATCCTGTAACCACTAATTATATACCTTAGGTAGAAGCAATGGTTGCTCGACTTCATTTAGAACTAGCGTGTATTGATCTAAGAATGTTTAGGTCCCCTTGTCGTAGCGTCAACATCAATTATTATCAAGTGCATTCATATTGGCAATCCATTCATTCTCTGTGTCCACAAGCCTTAACTGATGGCATACTTCGAATTATCGCATGCTTGTGATTAATCATTGTGACTGAAAACAGCCCTTTAATTGTATTCCAGATTAAATTGCATACAAACGAATAGATTAAAAACTTATTCAGTTTAGGAGAAAAAAATAATTAAGTGTTTTAGAAGTTTGGTAATCAAGATCTCAAGGAAACCTCGACCAATCTCTGGCAGATAAATCAGTTCACTCTTTCATGCCAGAAATTCCTGAATTAGTTTTCATAAACAAGACACTGCATGATTTTGAATAATTTTATGAGTTAAATATTTTATGGAAAAGAAAAATCTTTCTTTCTTTTCCTTCAAGAGCTATATCTAACATTTTTCATATAGCTAGCTTTTGCTTTATATTATAATAACGATGTTAAACAGAATAAGTATGTAAAAAAATTATCACC
This sequence comes from Argiope trifasciata, assembly GCA_026543055.1. NCBI lineage: Eukaryota > Metazoa > Arthropoda > Arachnida > Araneae > Araneidae > Argiope > Argiope trifasciata. The sequence goes on along the minus strand of JAPMOQ010008526.1, from coordinate 2,499,381 downwards.
TGAGTTTCCCTAAGATCTTCAATTTATTTTCTATAATATTCATAAGTCGAACAAATTTATGCGTTAAAAAATATACGCTTATTCTAAAAGCTGTAAAACTTATATTTTTCAATGAGGATACTTAACCATCAAATTTCAATTTTTAATTTTTTTAAATTTGAAGTACCATATAGATAGATACATAAACTGTAATTCATTATTTTTCTTCATTTCAAAAGTTTTAACATCACTATTTCGCAGATCTTTCTGATACTTTATTACATTTCGAAATAATTAATAGAATTGTGAAATGTTATGCATTTGTTTTGAATTGTTACTCATTTTTTAATTGCAATATTCCCGGAATTCAGCAAGAGTTATCTGAATTTCCAAAGAATTGAATATTGAAAGCTCGAAAATATTAATTTTTATTCATAAATATAAAAAAATTACCTCCATATTTTTGCCAAATTAATATAAAACTAAAATATTTTAAAATTTTAGAATTTGTTTTGAAGTAAGAATTACGATGAGAAAATTTCAGCTGAATTAAAAACTACTGTTGAGGCCCATTTATAAATATTAAGAAAATCATTACTATTTCTTTAAAATGATTTAAAATTGATACTCCTTATTAATAAACAGTTAATGCGTTTTCAAAGAATAACAGGTAGAATATAAAGGCTTCCACTGGTATTAGTTTTTTACACATTTTTGATCGTATTAATAGCATTGATATATTTGCGATAGACCGATAGAATATAATATGATGCCTATTGTCTATTATAATTTAATAAGCAGCTTAATAAGGAATGCTTTTACTCCATTGCTTTATAGCATTATAAATTGAAACTCGTTTCATATTTGCCCCCAAATATATAATGTTTCTTTAACTAATGCTTAGATTTACACATAACGTGCTCCACAAAAGCTTAATCAAGCAACTAACATCAGTTATTCTCCTTTACCTATTGATTAAAGAATAGCATATTTATCTTTACAATCTCCTGTTCATTCTAGAGTCCATTTGACTTGAAGACCCGCCATTGTGTTCCTTGGTCATTATTGCACAGCAAACGAGCCACCATTTACGACGGCTTAGCCTGAAAATCGAAGCCCCCGATACTGACTTCCCTTTTCTCTAGATTCCCTGATAGTCTAACGTCATCGCCATCTTGAAATGGCAGCTTTAAGTCTTCTAATCAATCGAGCGATCTTGGCGAAAACTTACAAGCTGTAGTTAGTTTATCATTTTATGCTCACGTATTATAGACCTTTGTGATTTTAAACACGATATTAAATTAATTTCAATAACTGAAGTCATTATAATTTATGGTGCGTATTTAGTTAATGAGCAGTATCGATTCAGCTGCAATAATTAAATGCTTCGAGATAACTATGCAATTTTATTTTATGGCAGCAAATAAGATCTGAATAATATACATTCATTAGAGGGCAAGTCTTTACCTTATATTCATCTATCACTTGATAAATTTTAGGACCTATTTTAAAGTGATCTCTAATAATATGCAATTATTTTTAAAAGCGTCTATTTCCTTTGAAATATAATCAAATAGATTAAACCATAAGTATATCTTTTATATGTTACAGACTTTCAAATTACTAATGGCATTTTAGGGCAAAACTTGCTTTTGTTTTTTAATGTCTTTAGAAACCAGTGTAGTATCAACTTATATATAGTGCAATATAAATAGTTTTTACTACACGGAATTGAGGGATATATATTTTTAAGTATAAATATTTTATGTATTGAAGAATATTTCTAAGAAAAACAAAAATTTAAGTGCATTATTTTCTGGGAGGCTTAGTCATATTTTTTTCGTTTAAAGAACTAAGTTTCATTCTAAAAGGGGAAAAAATCTATAATGTTTTTAATCTATAACACTTTTAATGTTCATAATGTTTTTAATTGTTATCATTTGAAAGTTTAAAATTAAAATAACCATTAGAAAGAAAATTGGGTTTGGGCAATTAAATTTACCGAACAGTTGGCTTTTTTTCATTTCTAATTTCGTGTTAATGCAATACTTGCTCTATATATATTAAGTGAAGTAAGTGAGCTATTTTTAAGCGAATTAAAGTGAAGTCTTTTATTTTTTGTTTTAAGCATGATATTCAAAAGCAATCCATCTATAATAGTAATAATATAACAAAAATAAAGTGTCGAAAACAAGGGCATAAACATAAATTTATTATTAGACTCATCTATTTTGTATTGTAATTTCATTAATACTTATGTCTTGGGAATTAAATATATTTTAATATAAAATATATTTTCAATTCGCACATTTTACAAATCTTCATTGCGAAAGAAATTGTTATCGTGTGAATTTTACCAGATTAAATATGCATTTAGTTTAAAAGGTTCTCTCTTTTTTACAACAGTTTTATTATTCATTTAAAACTTTCTCACTATATATTGCTGAAAATTATATGTTTCTCTTGTAATCAATTCGAAATTAGGTATGCGAATTATCAGACGGCTTAGTGACTTAGTACTTATTCCCCTTTCTTAATTGAAAAATGAAACAATATTTATTTATTTATCTCTTATTTTTCAAGAAAAACATATTTTAGTAAAAAATTATTACTCAATACATAAAACAAGTTTGAAAAATATCTAATCACTAATTAATAAATGTTGATTTCTCATTTTTAATTATTAGAATGCAAAAAAGGTTTAATTCAGGATTTAAATTAAATCACTATATATATGCATTAAGTTGAAGTAATGCATTTTTCAAATCTATGCACAAACACTACTTTCATTATAGCTGCACTTATATTTACAATTCTTTTAATAATATCATCTATGGTACATTACTAATCAAACAATTTTTCTGAACCATTTGAGTTTTTTGAAAGTCAGTTTTTCTCATTAGAAATAATTGAAATGTCAGACAAAAAAGAACTACATGCATTGCGAAACCTAAAGTAACTTTGATATCAATAAACATTTTTGTACTCTTCCGTATATGATGATTTTCTTGAATCATGTATCATACGTAAATACTTCGTGAGCTTTTTGTCAAAAATATTACGGTAAACTTTACCACCAGGTCACCGCGGACCATGTATGAGTTTTGTAATTATTGTTAGTCAGAGAGAATGAGAGCTCGAGATTCTGCTTGGGAGAATTTATGCCTTTTCTAGAAAAAAATTTAGAAAGAATCAAAACATTTTCATATTTGTTTATGAAATTCCTCATTAAAAGCAAATATTTTGTAATAGCCCCCTTCTTGAAAATACTCATAAAAATAATGATGAATTTAATATTAGATTTAAATAGATGTTACAACTCTACATAAATGAAAGTAATAATTTATATCAGAGAAAAAAAAGGTCATTTGTAATTCATAATGAATTAAAATATATAGACATTCACTTAGGATTATTTTTTTAAATAATCATCTGAAAAAAGGGATGAAAATGCTGATAACGGCTCATCATCTATTTCGTTTCCAAACTGCAGTATTAAATTTTGAACTTAATTAATTTCAGAGCAGTAGGAACAATAATGAATGACTGTATTCTTAGATTTTGAAAATGTGGCTCTTTTAAATAAATGGAACTAAGTATTTATTTGTCTGAGTAAAAAGAACATTTCCAAGCGATAATTAATTAAAATATATGGACATTCACTTAGAAATACTTTTTAAAAATAACCAACAGAAAAAAGGATCAAAATGCTGTTAATGGCTCATCCTCCATTTCTTTTCTAAAAATTTATTGTTGCATTTTCAACTTATTTAATTGCAGAACAATACGAGTATTAATAATGAATGTAATCTTAAATTTAAAAAAAATTTACTTCTCTATAAATGAAACCAGTTGTTTTATGTCAGATTACAAAGCCCATTTGAAACCAATAAATCATTAAAATACATAGACAATCACTTATGATTAGATTTAATTAGGATCTATTTTTAGTTAAATTTAGATCAGGATTTATTTTTAATTAGAATTAGATTAGGATTTATTTTTAATTAGATTTAGATTAGGATTTATTTTTAAGATTGAGAATCTGCAAATAAAGGATAAAAATGTTTATAACGACTCATCATCTATTTCTCTTCTAAAAATTAAATATTTCATTTTCAACTTATTTAATATCAGAGCAATAGAAGCATTAATGATGAATGTAATCTTATGTTAAAAAAAAGTACCACTCTTTATAAATGAAGCCAGTTATTTTATGTTTGAGAAAAAAGAACATTTGAAACCAATAATGCTTTAAAATATACAAACAATCGCCTAGGAATATTTTTAAGAATGACAATTCGAAAAAAAGGATCAATATACTTTTAACTGCTAATCATCTATTTCCTTTCTAAAATTTAATATTGCATTTTTAAGTTAATTAATTTCAGAGCAGAAGGGACGTTTCTTTTGTCCTTAAAATAACGTTTCTGTCGAAATCTGGAGCAACACTGAGAAGGCCTTTGGAAGGGAAAAAAAGAATGTTTATCCTGAGAGCAATTTATAAGCAGAGAACTAATGAGAAACGCAGTTTCCCTCCTGTCCATCCTTCCGAAATATCAAAAGTATCGATAAAAGCAGAAGTTTCTGAAGAAATTAGCATGCAAACCGCAAAAACGGAACCCCAGGTGTACGTGCTTCAGACAGAAAATAAAAGTTTCCAGCTATATCGCTTCAAACATCGCCAGCATCAAGAAATGGCTAAGGAAATATTTGCATAAGTTTCACTTTAAAACGGAAGAGAAGTTTGCTGTTACACTGCTTGAAATAAAAGCCTGTGGGTCAAGAGAAGAGAAATACAGAAGAAAAGGGGGAAGGGTTGCAGTGGAATGGGGGTAGAAAAAGAGATATGTGATGTTTTTAACACAGCAAGCCTGCAGTTTTCATAAAAAAGGAAGAAAAAATGTTTGTGGTCTTGTAGTGTTTGAATATATTTCCAGTGCTGAAAATGGAAGAGAAAAAAATAATCCTGGGAGTTAAAATTCGCTGAGTTCTTATGAAAGAAAGCTTTGCATAAAAAGTATGTTTAGATTATTTTTATTTCGAAAGAGAAAACAGAAATACATCCGGGTATTTCAAGTAAGCGGGAGATTTACTGAGATAGGGTGGTGAAATAAAAGATTAATTTTTTTTGCATTTGGGAGGTTAAACGGAAGGTAAGAATTCATACATGTTTTCTGAAATTTGTAGATAGGATTTTCTTACAAGATTGTGCATTGTAAGTACATATCTACAATGTACATTCCTACTGATAAAAAGTTTTGAGTTTAATAACAGAAAATAATGTTAAAAATAAACATTTGAAATAAAGAATTTATTTGCTTTTTTAGGTCTCTGATTAAGGTTTCTTCCATAAAGTATGTTAAAAGCAGTATTACTAATCAAATTAACATATAATTGAGAATATAAACATATATCTTTAATTAATTACAAATTTAACTTAAAATATTTAATAACAATTACTTTAGTCTAACTAATATTATCTTGTATCCCACGTATAAATTGATGCAAGGTAATTTTCTGACAAATAATCCTTTTGATTGCAATCACTGATATTTTTATTAAGCAAAAATGTTTAAATACTGGTGTATGCATTGAAACCTTCAATAACTAATTAGTCATTATTTTTATATTGTAACAATTAACAATGTTTGCGTTTAGATAATATGTGAATTGGAATATTTATTGATTTAAACCTTACATTAAAAATTGAGCAGGAAATTCTCATCTGATGTGCACTTACTTCTGAACTTCATATGAATCTTAGAGCCCTGTATATGTTTTTCAAATATATTTAGAGCATGACTTGTAATAAGGCAAGATATATCGTGCTGGCAAATGCTTTCAAAATGCCCCTTAATTTTCACTTAACTGTCACTAATGAAAATGATATTGTATCAGCTTTAAATAAAGTAATTTTCCATGACCATCAAAGAGATGCCATCTGTTGTCAACAACAATAATTACACCCTTTAAAAATCGATTTGCTTTCGATATAAACTATTTCTTATACACTAATTTTTTCTATTCATTTATTCTTCGCAGCAAATAATTTTCAAAAAATAATTTCCTTCGCAGTACATAATTTTTGGTCAATGCATCATTTATTATAAAAAGCAAATGAAATATAAAATCGAGAATACTTGTTTTATTTTATTCTCTTCGTTTAAACCTACAATTAAAAATAACAATTTTAATTAAAACAGTTATAAATCAACAGTTGTAATAAAAAATGATTACAAAATAGAAGTAAAAAACAAACGTGGTAGAAATAAAAGGCAAACAACTAAAATGAAGTTCATTTGAAATTTAAAACTTTAAAATGTATTTTCAAAGCATGCTCATTAAAAAATTACGAGACATGTTCATTTAAGAAAAAATTGTTCTGAAAGCTTAGTGAATTCCTTAATATTAAGAAAGTGACTCGTGTGAAAATAATTTTGCTACAAAACAAGATAAAAGAGAGGAGTTAAAAAAAGTCCTGTTTGTTGCAGTTCATTAACTTATATTCCACAGATTTTCTTTTGAAGGCAGGATAAAGATTTATTTAAACTCAGGTATTTAATTTGAATTAAACTGAAGATTTTTATTCCAAAATTAAACAAAAATTTCTGCCAAGGTAAATTAAGGTGGTATTCTAATCGACGAAGTAATCTGAGCAAACAACTGTAAAAACATGTTTATGAACTGAAAAACATGTATTAATAGAAATTAAATTAAAAAGAAAGCGAATCAGTGAAGCATAGCATATGCTGAAAAACGGAGACGATAAAAAGAAATTAAAACTTTTCTTCGTTTTTAAAAAAATTATAAAACTAATATTAAAGAGAATAAAGTATGAATCTTATCAAAATGAAAATTATATATTGCAAGCCAGGGTTCATTTATTTCTTTATTTTTTTTCTGCTGAAGCAATCTTTCAACCATATATTCTATAGCTTAAATAACAACTCTGGAACAAAACAGTGACTGATTTTAATTACATTTATGTACATATTTATGCTCCTTTATTGTCATTGTTTCTATTGTATTATTGTATTTCAGTCAACAAATTCATCCTCACACTATTCCGAAGCTAATATTTTCTTTGGAGAAATTCCGAGCACATATATATCAGCTTACAACACATCTGCGTGCATTGCGTAGGCGCGCTGCGCTTTCAAGGAGACCGCCGTATTTTTGAACGCTTTAGACACTTGTTTGGCAAGTAATAGAATGCAGATATCGATATTTTTAATTTCCATTTGGTATTATATTTACATAAAGTATGTTAAACATTTTCATATAATTTATACATATACTTATTATATACGAACTCATTTTTTTACATTTTGATATCTGTTTCCTTACAAATTAAAAAGAGAACCTAGAAATAACAAAATATAAAATAATAAAATACTTTAAAAGGTACGGTGAATGATTGGCACAGATCTGAACGATTATTTCCGCATGCTTAGAATGTCAACATTCTGTTATTTTGCTCATCATTTATCATAAGCATGCGTAAGGATTCTTCACTCCATTATTCTAACAAAAACAATTGCCCCTAGCTAGTCATGCTTCTACGTAGCTAAAACTACATGTAGATGAGATATCGCGGGAACGTTCATGTAGACGTGTATCAACGCTCTGCCGATAAAAACGAGAAATCTCTTACCCCTTACTCAATGCGTTTTAATTAACAATAGTGTTTTTAAATTCGAAGCGAATAGAATGTTCTTCATTTCAAAAACTGCATCAATATATCGCATATTTTCAGATTGTATTGTTCTACTTCAATGAGTTTAACAAAGGGAACTAGAAATTTGGTAATTTTAATGTTGTTCTAATAATTTGCATAGCAACTTTAATGAATTTTTTCTAATAGTTTGCAACTGAATCAATATGTAGAGAAATGTCACATATATCTGCTTCATCATCAAACACTAATAACATACAGTAAGTCTAAAAAAAGAAATTTCAAAACTAAAAGCATTTTATAGCTTTTTTTATAGAAAACAGTGCATCAAAGCCTATGTTCATCCAGATTCATGTACTTAACTGTTAATCATTATACTATTAATCATTTTAAATCAATGTTTAATTAGAATAAATTCCGATTCTCTTCATTAAAATATAAATTATCTATATTTTGTTTATTATTCTAAATTATAAAAATATTTGATTTTACATTTCATCAATAATTTGATTGATTTGATAGTTAATTTTTTGTTACGAAATATATGAACTCATTTAATAACGAGATTATTTAAGAAATGAAATTTTATATATATATATTTCCAATTCAATACCTTTAGTAACTCATTTGAATTCTAGAGTGTAAGCAGAAAAGTCTTTAAAAACATTGTTTTTAAATATCTTATTATTCTTTGATTGCCAGAAGAAATAAACTTCCCTGGGGTTTCGCGCTTTGCCTACTAAATGAGAATCTGCCTCGAGTAACGTCGATACAAGTTATCTCCTATATTTAGATGTCAAATCGGCAAAAGAAGGCTGAAAAGATAAGCTGTATCTATTTATAAAATAAATTATTTCTTCCTTTCAAAAACTGCTTCAATACATAGCATACATCCAGATTGTCCTACTTTAATGATTTTACAAAAAAAAAAAAAAAAAGAAAAAAAAAAAAAACTAGAAATTTATTGATTTTAATATTATTCTAAAGTATAATTTGCTTAGAAACTTTAATTAAATTCTTTTAATGGTTTATAGCTGAATAAGTGAGTTCTTCTAATTATAAATCTTTTCTTCATCTATTTATTATCATTTATTCATCTGTTTATAAAATGTCATTTCTTCATCTATTCATAAAATAAATCTTTTCTTTCTTTGTTTTCTATATATAAAGTACGTCACTAAAATCCATTTTAGTTCATATATAATGCATGTACATGAATGTAAAAGAAAATTGTTTTTAGTATCACGTTATGGTTTTTGACTAGTTTTCATTTCAATATTTTCATAGTTATTAAAATTTCTTGTTTGCATTTGCAATATGATAAAAATAAAGTGCCCTTATGAATTAATTATAGACAATATTATTTCTACATTTAGACTATTTTGAAGAGATAAACAGTTATTGTATATGATCAATTGAATACTATGGCATGAAAATATATTGTTAAATGCATAACATGGAAATAGAATTTTAAATTTGAAAATCCATTTTCATCATGAGAATATAATCTCGCACAGGTACTATAACATAAATTATTCATTAGTTTAATTGATTTTAAACATTTTGTGAAATTTTCGCATTTTATGTTATTGTTTTTCATTTATTTAATAATTTTTCGAAGTGTATTAAGTAACAGTGCACTGAGGAAATTGAAATGGAATTTCACATATTTCATTTTATTAACTCTAAATACAATATTTAACCAAAAATATGTCCCATAATCATTCCATCTTGTTTATTTTATTAGTGTTAGTTCATATAGAACATTTTAATGAAATAATTTAAATGCATAGAAGTTAAAAAGAAACTCAAATCAGTATTTATGTTTTGGATTGGGACCACATAAAAAGAGTATATATTTCCGAAATTCAAAAAACGATAATTCAAATTAATGAATCTGAAACATCTTTTAGGCCCTGGTTAGAGATATTACAAACTTTTAAATTTATTCATACTATAAATAAATTAGGTAGATAAAATTCTATGTATAATTAATTTGAGTCTAAATCTTTAAATCTCCTTTACTTTTCATTTCAAATCTGGTTCAACATTCCATATTCACACTGGATTAAATAGATTTTAAAAATGTTCTAAAATAATTGCATAGTTGTACAAAATGAATTATTGATTTCTTTCCCCTGAAATAAATTTAACTAACATTTTACATCTCTCCCCAATCACCATCCAGGGTTGCATTAGACATGGTCGTGATGTTTACCCGACATGGTGCTAGAATCTATCATGAGTTTGTCAATCGAATATCTTGCGCTATTCCTTGCATCTAATTAACATAAATATTCCTGTCAGTATCGCCAAGCAGTGAATTTGGGAGAATTAGTGGTGCGCGAAATTTTACCTCCAAAGTTCACTTTGAGAGAAGGGCTTTCGTGTTTTGCATGTTATTTGATGCCATCCATAACGCAGATAAAAGAGCTGACAGCCACAGCTGATATTGAGCGCATATATTAAAGTTAAAACTATTGATACTGGTTCTAGGGTACCGTCAGACCTGATGTTTCGTCGAACATTCGCTTTCTTGCTGAGTAGGAATGGATATGATATTTATCCTCGTTTTTTATGGACATTCTTTCCCCTTTTGTCTAAAATGCAATATTCGATTCTGGTATTTCTTTAAGGAATTTATCGATGCATTAAATTCAAGTTCTTCTAGTAAATTCTTAATATTTTTTGTAAACTTCGAATATGTGTTTCATAAATTCATACTTTAAAAAAACTGAAAGGAATCATGTCAAGACACGCAAGATTTGAGAGAGATCTAAAAGATAAATTTGGAATTTCTTATATTCATTTAATTTCGGATTTCACATATTCTTTAATTCGCTTAATTTGGCTTTTTATGCTCCTACAAAGTGTGTTCTCTTAAAAATTTTTATAAATTCATAAGAGCACAAAAAGTGGAACGAAATAATAATTAATATCGCTAATTGAAAATAATAAAGAATTAAGAGCGGATTTTTTTTGTAATATGTGCATCAATTACTTATATACATCCACTACTATTTATCTACTACATATACCAGAGAATAAATTATTCTTTTCGAATAGAAAAGCAGTCTATTTCTTAAAGTAACTCACATCGTTATTAAAAACAAACCAATTAAGTATACTACAATTAGATAATGACATCACTTAGTATAATTGTACATTTTTAAATTTTATTATTTATATCAACAAATGCTTATTAAAGGAATATGGTTTTAATTATTAATATTTATAAGTACTAAATTTTGCTTTCTAAATAATAATAAAGTAAAATTTTTTTAAAGATGTATTAATCAATCATTAAGATTGTGTTCGTCATATCGCATAAATCATTAGATTACACAGTAGAGGATTTACTCGATTTGAAGATGAAACTGCTGGGATTTTACAGAAACTGAGAAAGTCAGTATTAGTGTATTAAAAGAACTTAAGTCTTAAAAGTCTTAAAAATGTAATAATAATAATTGAAGAAAGGTTTGAAGCTTAAATCTGTCTACTAAAAATATGTAGAATTAAAAATACTGTATATATATAAAATTTATAAATATAATAATAGAATAACCTTTAAAATTGAAACAATGAACTACCTTTTTCTCTGGAAAATAAAATTTAATAATTTACAACCCATGTAAAAAATTATTTTAACAAAATTCAATAAAAAGAAGTCATCCAATAATTTAAGAAATAATAAAAATTTATTAATTTCAAAGAAACTATAAATTCCTGGGTGGTCTTTTTCCACTTTTGTCGAATTTAAAACCAAAATTAATTTTTAAATCGTAGACCATCACATTATTAAATATTATTATGTATAACTAAATCTATGCTTTATTTTGAAATCAAATACATCTTATTAATGATTTTCTTTTCACATTTGGAAAGTAAAAGCATGCATTAATTCTACTAATTTTGAAACTAACTATATCTGTTCTTATATACTATTAGATAGTATTTTTTCAGAGAAACTACAAATTTCATTGAGAAACAAATTTAACGACATGTATTCAAGTATTACTAATTAAAAAATATTAGTACCTCATTTACTAATTTCGTCTCCGAAAAAATAAATCGTTCTGAGTTAGTTAGCTTCTAAATTATATCATCAGGATTTAATACGATTCATATCATGATACATGGCCTATGCTACAAATAGAAATATTTTAATGGTGTTTTGGGGATTAAATATATAATTAACTCGGTGCATGAATAAGATATGATTATTTGAACACAAGTTCTTTCATGAAAATTTTACTAATATTATTTATGCAACACTTGTGGCTCTTTCATTAAGAATTTGTCAACATATTAAGATTTCAACTATGAAATATTTTACACTTAGTTAGTTGGCTCTATTGAAACTTTAGAAAACGGACTTTAAGCAAAAAATGTAAATATGCTGGAAGATGATGCAATTTAAAAGTATGAAGGGTAATTAAAACTCAACAACACTTTTATGCCACATATTTGGTTATTATATACGGTTTCTTTTATCGTATTATTAATTATTTTTATTTTAATATAAAAGAATTTTTTAGCCTAGTTTCTGATTCCAGAATTTTAGTCAGGAATACTACCTATTTGAACTCGAAATTTCTTGTTTGTTTTTTATTGCATTGCATTACTTTCATCCATTTCTGAGCAATGTTAAACAAAATTTTAAGTGTTTGGAAACTACTCTTATCAAGTCATGTTTTCCGGTGCTTTTAAGAGAAGGACTAAGTCATTTATTGCCATCAATTTAGACTAATAATGAACCTCATTATTCTGTCTCCATTATTTGTATTTAATTTAAATTATTATCGTAATAAATAAAAGTCAAGAAGGATATATATATAACACAAAAAGCGAAAAGCACAAACACATCGCAGAGTGAAAATTAGGGAAAACTGTTCAAACTTTTATCCCTGGTCTCATAGTATAACAAGAGAATTTTGATAAGGAAAATATTTCTTAACTGTGCTTATATGCAATGAGATTTGATAAGAATATCCATCATATGTCAGTCACAGATAAAGGATCATTTGGAAGAATTTGCTTAGCTATCAATTTTCTACTCCTTCAAATAGAGCGTGGAAAACGCCGATGAAAGCATTTTTACTTCTCTTGAATTAATTAATCAGAAAAAGTGTAATAGGATCTGATAATAAGATAATATTTTAGAAGAAAGTGAATATAAACTAAATTAAGCTAAGATATCAGATTTTAAAATAACATATACATAATAAAAAGGGCGTGTTCCAAGTTAGTCTTTTTAAAATAGAAATTCATCATAAAATTAACATTTTTTATTTAGAAAAGATTATATGATAAGCTTAAATATAATCGAGTGAAACGGAAGGAGTTTTAAAGTTATTATATTTGAAACAAGCAACATCCATTTTTATTCTTAATATACTTGTCATTTCAAATTATTAAAACAACCAAATAAATCAAAATTAATGACTTGTTTGAATACTAGTTGTTATTGATTAATTTTATTTAACAAAATTACACTTTAAAATCAATATTCTGCCTTTTTTTTAATCAAAGAATGATGAAGCATAATTTAAAGAAAAGACAAGAATCTTCTAATTACTATATGTAAAACAAGTTAAAAGCATGTTTATTTCTAGATATACCAAACATTTGAAATTATACAGAAAACCAAGTGGATTAAAACTAATGATACGTTTGTCTATTTAGTACTATAAATATAACTCACTTTTAAAACGGATTAAATGAGAATTACTATGAGTTCTATTTCTTCCCAGCTCTCACTCGTTTCAATTTATCAAAACACTCAAATTATTCAATA
>JAPMOQ010008526.1:2473731-2485917 GCA_026543055.1 Argiope trifasciata | reverse complement strand
TAATATGAGTTCTGTTTCTTCACAGCTCTCACTCGTTTCAATTTATCTGAACAACCAAATTATTCAATATCAATGACTTGTTTGAATACTAGTTGTTGTCGATTAATTTTATTTAACAAAATTACGCCTTAAAATAAACATAGTCTTTTTTTTATCAAAGAATATATAATAGCTGAAGCATGATTTAAAGAAAAGACAAGAATCCTCTTTTTTGTTATATGTAAAACATGTAAACAGCAGGTTTATATTTGGATATACCAAGCATTTGATATTATACATAAAACCAAATGGTTTAAAACTAATGATACGTTTGTCTGTTTTGTATTATAAATATCACTCACTTTTAAAAAGGATTGAATGAGAATTAATATGAGTTCTGTTTCTTCGCAGCTCTCACTCGTCCAGACGGGAAAGTAGTCGATCCCTATTGGCAGGAGAGCAGCACGGCAGGCATCAAACATCGCTCCTTAGAAGATGCCCCAGGGTACGTGCCCCCTGAAGACTTCATAGACCCGGACGATTCCACCACGGGCAGGAGTCACATCTCCCCGGCCTTTGACGAAAGCACGCCCCGAGGCATCACCACTCAACTAGGGCAGACAGCCTACCTACACTGCATTGTCAACAATCTCGGTGACAAAACGGTAAGTTCCTACTGGATTTTCCCTAATTAATAAAGGCAACCAACATAAACACATTTTAATGATTACACATTTATTTATTTTAATTCAGATTTTATATGGATTGTGGGACTCTAATCACGATTATATGAAAACTAGCTGGTACTAGCTAGCTTGTACCAGCAATCTAAATTGTCTTAGAAATATCGTTTGGAATTTGAAATAGTTATCTTGTTTAATAATAGGGAAAATGATATTTATGCTCTTGTAGGCAATGAATACAATCATTGAATGAAGGATACATAATGGAGAAACGGGAATAGTATCCTATAATACAAGCAAAAAATTCATTTTTATGTATTAGATTTGTATATTCTTTTAGAATTGTAAAGCATGGTGTTCTTTCAGAAGGAAAGAAACTATTTATTGCATCTCTTGATTTGCTTAATATTTTTTAATATAACTTAATATAAGAACTCTCAATATTAGATAAAGTGATTAAAACATGTTCCTTTAAAATTGATTAAACATAGAAAATATATTGAAACCATAAAATCGTTAATATAGTAGACAAAATACTTTTTGAAAATTAAGATGGTGCAAAAGTAAAGAAAAAAAATTTCAACACTAACATTTATTTACTGTTGCTTTCATAATTTGTTATTTGTTTTATCTTTTTAATTAACTCTAATTATAATGCTAGATTAAAATCAGATTAAAATAAAGAAAATTGAAACCATTAATTCTTAATTATGCAGAATTTCTGTAATTTAGAATTACACAAGTGTATGATAATTCAAATGTGTTAATTAAATTTGTGTTTCACATTTACAAATGTTTGTTAGCCACACTTGTGAAGCTTGCATGATACGTTTGAATCAGTTTTTCAATCCAATTCAAACGCATGCATCACAAGTAATGCTTTGTTAGATACAAACTTCACAAGTAATGCTTTGTAAGGTTTTTAACAAATTGTTGAATAGGAAATAGAGTCATATATTTATTCCATGCAGCAGAAGTTGTCACCCTAAATATTTCTTATATAATCTTTAATAACCTCATATAATCTTAAATACAAGATATATAGATATTTTGCTGGGAAATGTCATTTTTATTGAGTGTAACTATGCAATCTTTATTGACTAATGCATAAGTACCCGAAAGCCGAATATATATTTGAGATGTCTTTTCACCGACTAAAGGAAAACAAAATTTGGCTAAAACTTCAAATCAAAAGATCGCATATAAATCAAAAGATCACATATAAAATCAAAAGATCTCATATAAAATTGAAAGATCACATATAAAATCAAAAGATTACATATAAAATCAAAGGATCACATATAAAATCAAAAGATCCCATATAAATCAAAATATATTTTACATATAAAATTAAGTCAAAAGATCATATACAAAATTAAAGCAAAAGATCACATATAAAATTTGATTATCAAAAGATCACATATAAACCGAAAGATCAAAAATAAAATTTGATTTATATGTGCCATTGCGATTCTCAATAATTGCGTTTACATTTATTATAAGAAAGGCACCCTTTAGATGGATTGGATTTAAAATTTTAGAGGAATCTACATTTTAGAGTCTACTGCCATGTACAAAATTAAAAAAAAACTATCTCTTTACTCTTTATATAGCTATATTTATTTCAAGTTAAGGCTTTATTTAAATTACTCAGTCTTCACTACATTAAGAATCAACACAATTAGACATTAAAAAAATCCCAAAATAAAGCCATGGCACTTTTTTTTGTTAGAGGATGTCAATGCATTTTGATTCAATTTGATAACTTGCAAAATCAGCAGATTAAGAATTATTGATGAGAAAGGAATAAACACACTTAGCTTTTTTTATACATAACTATTTTCGAAAATAAACTTTTTTCTATTTATATCTCATTTCATGCTAATTCTATAAAAATAAACTTAAACGTTTCCAATCTGACAATTCTTCATCTTGTTTCAATTGCTTCTGATCGTTCTGAATATATTATTTATAAATTACTATATTGGTTTTTTATTACTTGTTCTATGCCAAATTTTCTTTTGATCATCAGTATCTGCAAAATTTTTCAAATCACATAGATTTACTGATAATGTGCTCAATATCATTTTTGGAAGGTATTCTGATTTCAAAAGATACACATGAGGCACAACAAGGACATTTGAAGAGACTTGAGATGCAAAAAAAAGTTGTTAGTTATAAATTGAAATTCATTCCTTAATAATAATAATAGCAATTCCTACAAACTTTGAAATCGATTTTGAGAATCTATCAGAAATAAAATTAAGACTACAGAAACTATATATGATGGAAAATTTTTGACCGTAAAAAGCACAATGCTTTTGAGCTATATTAATTTTCTATAACTTAAAACTTTAACCACAATAACTCATTAACAGTTACTTTTCCAGCAAATATAAGGGGAGCGATGGCCTGGTGGTACGGACTCGGTTTGGGAGCCGAAGGGCTTCAAGTTCGAGACTCAAATCCACCGAAGAACCGTAGTGTAAGGAGGTATCTTGCTCGTTAAATCTGGCAGGTCAAACGTCCTCCATTTGGTGTGGTGTAGAGAGAAAGGAACCAACTCAGCTGTCGTCCTTGTCGGCTGACCTTGGTTCAAAATGACGAGGTCTATACCAAAATAATAGCCCTAGTGTTGCTTTACAGCGGAATGTTAATATAACTAAACTGTCCAGAAAAGGCATTTTGCAAAATACGTTTTCTTGTACAACATTCATATTTGACTATTTTAACCCTGCACAGGTTGCACGGATTACAGAAAGACTTTAAGTGAGTTTGATGTTTAAAAAATAATTAAGAAGGGCCTTGTTATATTTTAAGTTGATTAATTATTTTGGAGTTTTATTTTGATTTGAAAATGGACTACAATTGTAATCCGCGCGACCTTTAACGTGACTTTATAGAGCGTGACCAGTGCAGGGTTAGTTAATTAATGCACTGTCTTAATGTATAATAAAACTATATTCAGCTTTTATCAAGACCGAGATCAAAATCAATAGGAGCAATCCTACTCACTGACATTTTTCTGCTGCCACTTCAAATTAGAAAGATAATATAAATGAAATTAAAATAAAAAATTATTCAATGACGTGCAAAACAGAAAAGGGCGTTTTCGTCAAACAAATTCAAAATAAAATAATATACAGCAAAAACTGAAATCAATGAAAATAGCCGCCTTTTTATATCAGAATCTTCCTCTGGAAGCATTCAAAAATATATTGCAACTGAAGAACTAGGTACTATAATAAATTTGAATCTCAGTTGCAAGATTACATTTTTTTTCTGATATCAAATAAAACAGGTTGTTCTTTTTAGTAGAAATTCCAGCATTTAAACTACACCTTCTGATGGCATCTCGGCCAGAATTTCTTTGCGGAACTCTTTTCTTAACTCTCGGCTGCTTGGTGATTGATCTTCTTCATGAAAGGAAACAGATGTTCCTCTAAGTCTACAAAAACTCTACATTTTTATCATGTTATTTTATTTTTTTCGGCGTGGAAGTCACTTTTAAAAGTATTTGGAGATTTTTAAATCGCTAAATGCCTGCAACTTTATCTCGAATATTGGAATTATTTAACATTAATTTTTATTAATGTGTTTATTCCTTTTTTTTATTGAATGTAGAAAGTTTTAATAAACGGGTCTAATTTTTTGAAGAATAACTTAATGCTATATTTATATTTTTAAAAAAAACAAGACATAGCAGAAAAGTTTTTAAAATTAATAAAAATATTTGAGGACTATTTTTGTTTTTATCCAAGTATGTTTAAGCTTATACTACAAATCTAATGTTAAAATAAAATTAGACATTTTCAGATTTGGAATAATCGAATCCAATGAAAAGTCGAATCGAAATATCGAATGAAAAGTATCCTTGTGAATTGGAAGTCTTGAAAAAGAATGTTTGCTGAGATGTTTAATCACCTACGTTCCCCGGTGGTAAGGTTTCGCCTCGTGATATCTGGGATTTCAAGTTCGAGATGGTATTCTACAGAGGAACCATCGTGCGAACGATGGTTCTTCTGTAGAATACCAACGAAAAGATAGAGATAAAGAATACCAAGGACGACAACGAAAGTGACGTCGCTATCAAAGTTCCATATAATTGGTTGAATTTCGTTGCAGACAATATTTCTATCTATCGTTAGCATTTTTAAGCTGGTTAAAAAAGTTAAAGATGACGAAAAACTTGCTTGACCGGTTCTTGAGAGTAGAAACGGAAAAATGCTGATGAAAAGGGAGGTTTATATTTCGCAGTGCGATAAATCTTTAGAGGATGCGTTGCATGTTTAATTCGTACTTACCAAACGCCCACCCAGTGGTGTGGTGAGGAGACGGTGCCAGCTCCAGTGTCATTTTCGTCATTTGACCGTGGTTCAATATTACGATATCAATCTTAAAATAGCCCTAGTATTGCTTTACATTGGGAAGTTAATGTAAATAGATTCACCATCTAAGTGCTTCAATATATTCAATTAATTTGTAATAATACGGGATATTAAGGAAAACCAAACTAGCAAACATTGATCTTTTTGAAATTCATGAATTAGCTGTAAAATATGTTAATAGAAAAGTATAATAAAAAATCAAATTATCTTCTAGATTTTAACTGGATATTTTCTTAAAGTCACAACACTTTCTTTTCTTTTGCTGTAAGATGCATATTATATTGAAAAATTAAAACGATACTTCAGATTTTATTTGTAATACGTGAGCATACTTGTTTTCCTAATGATTAAATGTAGAGTGTCAGATTGTGCTCTAAATAATTTCTGTTACTAAATATTATCATACTCTAATATTTTAAAACACGCTGAGAAAGCTGATCTGAAAGTGCATTACATAATCCCTTAATAAAAATGGAACTTAATGCATTCTGCTATCGTTATATTTTTAAGTTCAGTAATGAGTTTAACTTTACTGCTGAGCCTTTAAGACGTGAACAGGTTTCATTTCACCTTAGGTTGCATTATGCAATTTGGCTGCTATTATAAAGATTAAAAGCTGAGAAAACAGAGCTGAAACATAGATCTAAGTTTTCTCGCAAAATT
Organism: Argiope trifasciata; assembly: GCA_026543055.1. Lineage (NCBI taxonomy): Eukaryota > Metazoa > Arthropoda > Arachnida > Araneae > Araneidae > Argiope > Argiope trifasciata. The sequence continues at coordinate 2,480,204 of JAPMOQ010008526.1, read as the reverse complement.
ACCAGGTCATTTGTTTTGGGAAATTCCCTGGAGCAGGTAGAGCTGATGATCTTAAGGACTCTTTTCTGTTCACTTGAATTAAGAACCAATTATGATTTCGGGATTTTAACCTCCGTTGCCATTTCTGCAGCTCTAAACTCCCTCGATAATCGCAGCGAAATTAGAAATACTTGCTAATTCCCAGGCAGGCAGCAGTAATTCATAAAAGTTAAGAGGGAGTGAGGCTTAAGACATTTGATAACCACTCACTATGGCACAGTGGATGATGTGACCCGTAATAATCTGTCCTATTAATGGTAGGGATAATTAAACTTAATTATATCAGCGAATACCTCACGTCCTCTCTGTGCGTTCTCCATTTATTAAGTATGAATGGCTTTCAACTGTTCCGTTTATTCATTAATTTTTAAATAGGGTACACAATTTGCGAATTATAATTGCAGTGATTTTCAATGATTTCGTTGTGATTATTTAGTCGTGCCTTTCAGTTTAAATTTATTAATTGATTTTAAAGAGAAACTTGAGAGACTTCCCTTTTCAATGAAATATGTTGTTATTAAAGGATAAATTTATTAATCATCGCATAGGAATTCAAATTTCATAATTTAGCTTGAAATATTTATAATATTTAATTTACTTGTTCCAACGTATTTTGGGAGATATTACATTAAAAAGAAACTAGAAATTATTTCTCAAATAACAAATCAGTGAAACTTACTGATTTCTAGAGAAAATGATTAAAACAGTAGTATTCTATCAAAAATTCTTATATATGTGTTCTTATAAAATTATACACCGTCTGAAATACTTAAATACATATTTTTATAAAATTATGCTCGATTAAAGTCTTATATTTATTATTAAATATAATAAATTTTACTACATATATTTAACATTTTCAAAATTAAACACAGTAAAATTACGGAAATAAAATTATAATTCCATTTTAAATGAAATGATTAAGTAGATAAATTATTAATTGTTTCAAATTAGTTTAGATATATACAGGTTCTAATTAATCATATTTGAACTTCCCCTGTAAACAACATCATGCGACGCAAACAGGTGCAGATTATTGCAAAATGTGGTTTATAGATAAGAAACGAAATGCACTAACAAAAATTGAAAAAAATTTCGAAATGTCCACGAGATGACACCTTTTTCGAAAAAAACATTAATTTTAGCCCATTAAACAACCAAACCGGAGCACATAAGCAATATTAACATTTATTGTTTACTTTCTACTCACCTTGACATCAAACCAGATTAAGTAAAAGTAAGGAAAAAATAGCCGTACACTGTTTGAGAAAAGCAGTTCAATCTCCAAAAACAAAATCATGTGCTTTATGTGCCCAGCGTCATTCCTCTGAAAATTTTCAAGTCGATGGACAGTGTGTTCCAAAGCAGATCGCAACTGATGCGTTGTGATGCTTTTCGCATGAAGCGTTATGAAATTATTTAAGTCGTTAAACATCGGAACAAGATAACATCATCATTATGGAAACATCGGCATAAACATCAGCATAAAACATGATAATGTCTGCAAAAGTTTCTTACCCAAACCTGTTTTGCATAAGCTTCCAGTTTTTCGCAAACTTGCGTATCTCAACATCTTTTTTCCCTTAAAATTAACAGATTTTTCCATTTTTACGTTTTCTTACAAGGCCTGGTTTGGTAGGGTGTTGGACTCGTATCCGTTAAGTCACGAGTTCGAATCAGTCAGCCGAAGATTCGCCGTGTGCGGTGGTGATGGACGCACTTATAAATCTGTCGTGGTCACAAAGCCCACCATGTCGAAAGTAATGCCACTGGGGGCAGAGTTCAGAGGTGATCTCTCTCTGATTCAGATCTAAATTATGATCAGTATTTGAGTGAATGAAAATGCATAGTTAAAAGTTTGTTTCGTAAAAAAGGTTGTTAAGTGTGATTGGGTAAGTCGTACTCTTTGTCCTAGATAGCACCACCGAAGAAATCAAGAGACCCACCCTATTGGCTCAAATCATTGTCTATGTCACAACAGGCTTATGCAATAAAAAAAAGGCTAGTGCCATAAGAAACAACATTACATTTTATGACTCGAATTAAAATGTTATACAGTTTCTGTATGAACCGTTAATACTGTTTTTGTAGTCCGTTTGTACATTTATTGTATCAAATTTAATGCTCTTCTGGAATAAGAGCCCTCTGTTAGACATTTAGGAACTAAAATTTGCTTTTCGAAATTCCATGAGCCCATCTCATACATATTCTATAGATCAAACTTCGCTGCAAATCGCCCACCTAGTTGTGTGGACGGTTGTTGTTTATAGGGGAAGTTTAGTTATAACCACCCTATGGATTGAAGTTATGCGGCTAAAATAAGACAGGAAATATATTTTGAAATATATATATAAGTAAATAATTTTTCAGTTATTAAATATTTTAAGTTTAATTAATACGATGAAATTAAATATAAAATTGAATATTCCCTGAAATGTCTGCTTTTTGTTACATTTCTTGCAGTTCCGATATCTTTCTAGTGTGTTTAGTATATTTTTCTGAATATAAGCAAAACAGTTTATTAATAATTTTTCGTTAATATTTGTTCTTTTGTATGCTTGCACATATGTATGCTAGAAAAATAATGTTACAAAGCCAAATTTGCACAAAAAAAATATTTATACATTTTCTTTTTTCGTTTTTATGGTTGAATTATTTTATAATTGCGATGATCTAAACTTTTATAATAATCACATATTCCGTTTAAGAATTATGAGCTGCTGATTTTTTGAAATAGTTTCTTTTAGTTTAAAATAATTTTGTCCAATAGATAAATCGATTGCTTGTTAAGCCCTTGGGGTTCCAGCCTATAAATTATAATATGCAAGATAATGTAACAATATCCTAATTTAATAAAATATTTTTAAATATTTTGTTTTTTGTTTCTCTGCTTGGATAATTGTGAAAATCTCGTTTTTCATAACAATCACATAGTTCCTTCAAGGATTACTCTCTGTTGAGTGTCTGGAATAGCTTCTTTTAGAATTAAAGTTTTTTGTTCAATCGATACATTAATTACTAGTTAAGTCCTTGTGATTCCAGCCAATAAATTATAATATACACAATAATGTAACAATATCCGTATTTAACAAAATATTATAAATGTTATGTTTTTCATTTATCTTAATTTAAAATTTTGATAATAATCGCATAAATCTAATAATCTGCATAATAATCACATAATAGTTTGATCTAAATTTTCATTATAATCGCTTAGTTCCATTAAGGATTACGCACTGTTGATTTTTTGGAATAGTTTCTTTTAGATTAAAATATTTTGTTCAATCGATACATCGATTACTAGTTAAGCCCTTGTGGTTCCAGCCAATAAATTACATACCAACCATTAAATTATTCCAACACCATGATTCTTAATTAGCAATATAATTTTTTTATAAATAATTTCCTCATCAGGAGCTTTGAGCGTCTCCGTTAATAGCTTTTTATCCTAAAAATGCTGTAACCCGTCACGCATTCATTAATCAGGGACTGATTTCGCTTACTCACCCATAACTTTATAGCCCGGGTAAAATATGAAGCATTTGAAGCATCATAACTCCGACTTCAAATTAAATGAAGCATGCTCTCCTCTCTCTCTGCCATTTTAAAAATGCACACTTGGCGCTTTTGTGTCAAATTAAAATCTATGTGAAGCTTTAATTAACCAATCGGAGGCCGCAATTTCGGGCCAGTTTAATTCAATGAGCGGCTGAATGGAAAAATTGGGGTTATGTTTCTATTATGCATAATCATATTAAAATGGCCCTTCGACATGGAATTCTCTTTTGGACTTTCACATAAATGCCTCGAGAATGATAGAAAAAAGCTTTATCCTCTCAGTTAAACATTAGTGACAAATGACTAATTTTTATTTAGCAATCGAATTATTTTAATGAGAATGAATACTTGTTAGTTCAATAATTTAGGCGGATTCAAGATGTTCCCCATTTGTTATAATTTCCCTTTTTAGTCATTAGAAACACGATGAATAACCCTTTAATGAACCGGAACACACTTGTGTATCTACGCCTTTTTTGACGAATAGGAGTACGTTTAAATGATATAAGATATATGACAGATGGGCAATTAATTACTTTTATTGGGAATAATCCTTTTCTATACTCCCTTTCTGTCAATTCTCATTATGGCCAAAATACATCAGTAAAAAGAACTTGATATAATTATATGATGATTAAATAATTTCTTCTTATTTATAATTTATTTCACATTTGAAAATGTATTTAATGATGTTGCAGTTAAAATACCGTTATTATAATTTTTCTATCTCTTCTTCAGCTATCTTTATAAATAAAAATGAATGTTTGTTTGTTCTGCCATTCCGCTCATCAGATTGCGATGAAGCTTTGAATACTTATTTCTTGCACTAACGGAATGGTTATAAGCATAGTAAAAATATGTAATCTATATTAAAAAATGAATGTTTGTCTGTATGTCTCTGATGCGCTGCCGTACCGCTCTCCGATTGTGATGAAACTTTGAATACCTATTACTTGTACTTATTTGTTTCTGTCGAAGATGGGAAAACAAAAAAAATATATTACCAACCCTAATGTATTGAATAATAAAGTTTAAAAAATTAGAACAAACATTATTTACACTTATCCCTTATATCTCATTCAATTTCAATGCATGTATTCATTTCCGATACGAACATAAATATTATTCTTTATATCTATCCTAATTAAACACGATAACTATTTTAAATACAAACGATATTTCCAAAATTATTTCTTCTGCGGCAGCAACAAGCCGGGGACCTTCCAGTTTCCTATAAAAGAAAGGTAAAAAATGCTTAATATTCGTATTGAAAATATCAAGGCGGCATATTACTTAAAGGCTCATTATGATGATTTGAGGTTTTATATTCTAAAAAAGCATTTATTTGAACTGAAACATTTCCATTAATCTATTTTTAAAATAAAATACTATCAGTATGCAGTCTGATAAAATTTTGCGAATGTTGAAAATATATGTCATTTTTATTTTTTATTGAAATATAAATTAGGAAACGTTTTCTCACTTATTTCTGGATAATTATTTAATTTTATCTAAAAAATAACCGCGTTGAAATCTTCTAAAAAGGACTCAACATTATAATGCATTATAAACATTTTACAGCAGATTCTTAGACAGGTCTCATTATGCATATTTTTGATAATAAATTCATCTGGTAATTTTTAGATGTACAGGGAGGTTATAATTGAAATTTAAAGTTAAAAAGTTCAAAAAAGGAAACCCATAAATCAAATGTTATCAAACATGGTAATAGTTTAAAGAAGATCATGGAAGTTAAAAAATTCACCACATGGGTGAGATAGCGCTGTATGAAAAGATGCGATACACCGACATGTGGGTAACATTCTATCTGATATGTCAAAAGCTAATATTAAGAATAAAGTAATACGATTTCGAGTATTTTTCTGAAAATGGTGGACGTTAAACATGCTTTCTAACTCCTTTCAGAACCGATTAAACATATTTTAAAGTGATATCATCACGTATTGCTTTGTTTAAAAGTATTGAATACACCGTCCTTCCCCCACCCTCCCTGCTGGTGAGTTTTAGAATTTTTTTTCTTTTTTTGGTTGATTCCTTTCCAATAATAATACGCTAATAAATCCCATTTATGTTTGGTTACACTGTAGTTTTATTATTGGAAAGGAAGAGCGGCCAGGTCTGTTGAACTTATTGTTTTCTTAATTTTGTCATTTATTGTGATTTTTCTTATGTAGGTTTACTTTTTATATATATATTTGTTTCATTTGTTGATGTTTTAATGTTTTGCTTTGTTTTTGTCTTTTGCTGTTAAAATTGGTATGTCTCTTCTGCCTTCATTTTCGGGGGATTTTCGGGCCACGAGGTGTCAATACTTTTGACCATTGTCCATCGATGTCTCACAGAAAAAATCCCTTATTAGGAATCCTTGCTTGAAAGTGGCTCCTGACGAAGTTTTCAGGCCGGATTCCTGTTCTATTGACTTTTTTTTTCTATTTATTATTTTGATTCGGTTGTCTTATTTTGTTAATTAATTTATAATCATTTGTATTTTAGTTGTAGCTGCATTTGCGCTCTCTAAATACAATGATTGATTTAAAAACATTTTAATTCTTAAAACTTGTTTAATCAGTAATGAATTTTAGTTAGATTCCGGTTTTGGTTTCGTTTCCGTAGTTACTTCTGTTTCTGTTTCGTTTAAATAATTCTTTGAATATAGTATTGTGGATTTGTTTCATTAATTGATTCTTATTCATTTACCTTTCATTTTGTGAACTTTTAGCGTGTAATTCTAAATTGAGTTTTAATTTCGATTTCGACCTATTTGGTTTCGTTTTAATTTTGTTGATCAAGAAATGTGTTTTGATAGTTTTAATAATTTTATGATTGTATATATATATATATATATATATATATAT
>JAPMOQ010008526.1:2457137-2473631 GCA_026543055.1 Argiope trifasciata | reverse complement strand
AAAAAAAATTATGAATAGCTTAAATATTATTCTGGCATTTAATTATTAATATTTTTATTAGAAAAGATTATAAGTATATAAACAGCATTTATAATGCTTAACATATTTAAGAGAAAATTTATCGATTCAGACCATCTTTTCATAATTCAGGTATTCATACGGGAATTTTATTCTATGTTTCAGGGACAATACACCTGCAAAAACAATCGTATATTTATATTGCAAACAGAATTTTGAAAATTAGTCAAATAATATGCTAATTAAACTTAAAGCAAAACATTTTCAAGATCAACACGTCATAAATCTACTCAGATTCAACAACAGCAAAGTTATATTCTTAGTACAATATTTGTGTAAATGTCATTTATTCATTATCTGTGACATCAAAAAGGGACTTTTGAATTCGTCTGTCGATGCATTAAATCAACATTAGGCTTCTTATATACAAAAAAACCTAAGCCTTTTTATTAGTTAAAAATAGTAGTCGTGAAGTCTAGTGATATAGCAGGGAATTCATAAGTAGGTTTTAACCAATCACATATCAGAGAATATCGTATCCAATCATGGTTTAATAGTTTCCACGTATTGAGTAGAAACACCATTTAATTGCAGCTACCTGTGTGGACATACTGTAATAGAAATCCATTGGTTCTATGCTTTTAGATTCATGACGATTGGGTGATGAATATATAAATAAGTACTTGCACCTGACAGTTTTTCTACTTTGATTTTTCTTTTCTATTCTAGGATAAACGCCTGCAGGCATATTTATGATAATTAGCCAGCAATTAAAACATCAGAAATGTTCCTATTTATGTTTGCTACTATTAATTGCTAAAGAATTCGCATAATTGACAGTTTTACAATATTATATATATATATTTTTAAAATTTATGCTATTAAATTGCAAAGAAGACAAAGATTCTTCATTTTGCAGCGTAGATAAACCTTGTATTAACTGTAGTCAAAGATAGTATTCGTTAAATTCTATTCTAGACTCTATTCAATTCGTTAAACCTTATATCTGTTTTTACCCGCTGCTCGAAATGACTCTGATTTTCCATATTTACAAAGGTATAAAAATCATAAGACCTTTCTAGAACAAACGAGAAATAACATAAATTAAATCTGTAAACTATTTTTAGGCAACTTGCCTGTAGTTAGATAAGAATTTGCGAACGATCGCTTTCAGTTCATATAATTTTATCATTGGGCCAAACATACCGCACATGAAAATAAATTTTTTACAACATAATTGCTTACTTTTTAATAACTGAAACTTAGTAATTATTTAAAAAATGAACAGTTTCAATTATAAATGATTGTTCTATTAATGTTAGGAATACCATGTATATAAATTTTCCCGACATAAATTTTCAACAAAATCAAAATTTATCATAATTTATTTTTAAAAAATCAGTTTTGCTTCATGTTTTAATGTCATGAATATAGAATAAGTAATTACAGATACGTTTCAATATACTATAAATAATGAACTGTCAAATGCAATTCTAAGCGAAATATTGCCAAAGCGTATCAACATCTTTCACCTTCGTTTATAAGCACCTAAGTTACATCAATTCGAGATTATCGCTTATAGCGTTATTAATTTCATTTGATTGATCTTCAAGATTTACAAAGGCACAAAAATTAAAAGAGCTTTCTAGAAAAAACGGGTAATAACAGAAATTAAATCCATAGTAAACCAATTTTCAGGCGGCAATTTACGTGCAGCGAAATACGAATCTGCGAGCAGTTGCTTTCAGTTCATAGAATTCTACCACTGAGCCAGTCGTATCATGTTAAGATAAGTTTTGATATAATATTGCTGCTTACTGTTTATAATGAAACTTGGTATTTATAATAAATATGAATCGTTGCTGTTATAAATTATTGTTCTATTAATTAATTTCAAAAAAATATCTTTGATTTTGTTTAATGTATTAATGCCATAAATTTAGAAAAAATGCAATTCTAAGCGAAATATTGCCAAAGCAAAACAACATATATCACATTCAACGTTTATAAGCTCTTAAGTTAAATTCATTTGAGTTTATCGCTTATAGCGTTATTAATTTCATTTTCGGTTCTTGTTTGAAATTTACGTTCGCATCCATTCTCCCATTCCGATTAACTGCTCAAGATCTCCGCACGCAAAACAGAGAAAGAAACACGTCATTTGGGCCGTGCACGCTCGTCATCATTTATGCGCAGGTAGTGACATGCGACAAGTCAAGAGCTATGGAGTTTAATGTATTAATTATGCAGTTTGTCGGTGCTAATCGCCACTGATTACATTCAGCTTGAAGCTGTCAGTGGTGCTTCAAATCTGCCATCATCTGGGCGATACTGGGGCAGATATGCAGGGGGGGTTCCAGAGCCAGGATTATCACAGTGGAGTCGGTGACATAATAAGATGTAAACAGGGGAGGAATGTGCGTCAGGTTGCGGTAATTGACCGCTGTTTGCTTCATTCGTTCAGGTGATCGAATTTAGTGAACTAAGCAATTTGCTTTTATCGGAAGACGGATTTTTTTTAATATCTAAAGCGCCACTTTATCGATATTTATATAGAAATATTTTTTCAATATACGTATTGTAATGACTTGACACTGACAGATCAAAATAAGGAGTTGAATTTCAGACAATTATTTCATTTATAACCATACATATGTAAAAGAGAGATTTGTTCAAATCTAGGTTAAATATTTGTTATTTACACTTGAGTCGAAGGCTGAAGGTTTAGAGTGAAAAGAGTTCATGGAAAGAATAATCCGTCAATTCGGAGAAAAACACCCCGAGGCTCTAACAGGGTGTTAGTCAGATCGGCTACTCCATGGTGGATCATAAAAGCCCCGCTTTCCACAATTTATCAAATCTACTCTCTTCAAAGAAAGACCCATTCTTTGTGTCCAAACTTCGTCCACGCCAATTTTCACTCAATGAATCACCCAGCAAAACTTTAGTTCAATTTTGGCCCCATCAATGACGTGTCGTAGAAATTGTCCACTCATGACATTCCTTCACAAATGGACCACCCAACATCCAGATGTTTCACATTCGTTTCCTTTGAAGAAGTTAAAGGATTCTCTTCCACAAGGAACTTCATGTGTGGTCTTTCAGTTGAAATACTAATGACCAAACGTAACCACCACTCAGCAATAAGAAAGCTTACTCAACCAGCATCTGGAGGCTTTCAACAATGGAAGGCGTTAACAGGCGTGACACAGCTGTTTGAATGAATATCGGATTGGCTCTTCTCTTGAAACCGACAGAGGGCCTTTATAGTACAATTCTAATTACTCGTTCGGTTTAATTTAAATCTTGATACTTTAAATTGATAGTTAGAGCGATAAAATTTTGTAAACAGGCTTAGTTTGTGAACCGAACTAGGTAGCAAGTACAATATTCTATGAAAATTCAGTTGATTTTTTAAGAGTTATATAAGTATTAACTATCTGATAGCTAAACATAATTAATCAGATTAATTTGTGTTGATTAATCCATTATTTAATAAAAGCTATTTTAGAACCACTTCGCAAATTTTAACTGTAACCTTTCAGCGAGAGCAAAACCTTCATACATATGTCATGGAAACCAATGGGGAAAGGGCTGAATGTTTGATTTTCACTACAATAAATATGCTCCAAGGAAACCTATCCTTATCATGTTTGGAAGAATCGGAATTCGAATTAATCTTAAAGTTTAGAATTTTTCTTTAGAAACAGTTGTAGTCACTGTGGTGGAAGATTTTGAAAAAAATGATGTTATCACTTCTATCAATATATTCAGAAGTCAGCTGTTTTCATTCCTCTCGATCACCCTACACTGGCAGTTACATGTACTGCACAATATCGTATGACATTCAATAATGTTTGAAATATCGTATTATATTGTTGAATATTTAATATTATTAAATAATATCTCACAATATTGAGCAACAGTCTAAGCTACCTTTGTAATTATGATACACATAGCACGTAGATTATAGAATATGGTATGATAATACATTTATCATCAGAGTGATTAAAAATTTCATGAATAAGCTCTACGACAATAGTGAAAATGTAATGACATAGTTGTAAAACTTTTTAATTAATACTTTCAAGTAAAAGAGTAATCTGTTAATTCAGAATAAGAATCATATACATTATGACTGATATATATTAGTCACTGATTTTTCCCAATGTGCAGTGAAAATTAAAATGATATTCATTAAACGATATACAAAAGCATTTAATAAAAAATAAAATAAAAATATGTTTTCTGGCGGAAAAAAAGAATAAAAGAAGGAAAGTTTTTTAAGTATGCTTTTTTCATGAAACGTGTCTTGTAAAACCATCTCTAGCGTAGTCAATGGAATTGATTTTTTCGAGTTAACCAGTTAAATCGAGATTTTATTACTCATCATATCAGATAAAACATAAAATTCTCAACACTTTGTTCATTGCGATAAACAGGTTGGAAAGGACTAACGTTGTTTTCTTACCTTATTAAAATACCTTTATGTGCATGTGAATTTTTAATAATGTATTCCTTAAAACACATATAACGTTCGACACGTATAAATTTTTAATAAGTATAGAGTTCTTACCAAAATATTTTTATTTAATAATATAGTATTTTTTACTAACTAATAATTAAACATTATTAATTAGCGATTAATCAATTGAATTAAATATTAACTAATAATTTAGAATAATTAATTATAGCTATTTATAAGAATATAGGAACATTTTCAACATAAAATATGAAATGTTTGTAAAAATCTATTTTTTAACTTAGCCTTTATTATGAAAATTCGGCCGTTAACTTTTATTCAACTATAATACTTATATGCTAGACTGATAAAATGAGTTTCACTCTGAAACAAACCGTAAATATTCTTTGTTGAGACTGAATATGAATATTCGTATCTTAATTTCAATTATTACACACTGACGGTTGCACATTTTTGTCTGCATAAACTATTTTCCTTAATATGTGTATAAAAATCTAATTTAAAAATGCACATTGTACTTCCTTATTTTTGTAGAAAATGAATTACATCCTACCGGATATTATTTGGCGTAGTTATTTGAGAACATGTTATTTTGTCGGAAAGTCAAAATTAAATACATTGTTTTTTATTTAGGAGTATGGAGCTAAAAGAATTAAAACTATATTCATGTACTTTTCTAATCCCCTTTATTTTTAAGGAAATATATTAAATAATTATCGGACACAGATTACTGTTTCTTTGCACAATTGCAATAAATTATAGCAACTCGATTATAATTTTTCTTTATGCTGCCATTATATCTGCATCAAGAATAAATTACAAGGCCATAAATCAACCTACATAAAAATCTGGATATAGTGAAGGGTAACTTCGCTATCGACTTCTAATTTTTCAGGTATCTTTTCCCTGATTTTTTTCTAGCGTTTGCATTCTTTATGTCTTAAAAGACGCAGAATTTGAATAATCTTATTTAAATGTCTATAATATATTTTACTGACTTATTAATATATGAGGAATGTTAAAACATCCAAAAGGATGCAAAAATAATTCACTAAAATATTAAGTGGGTAGTTGTAGAATTAGGATAAATGAACTAATGCTTTCATCTAAAATAATGAAAAAAATTTGTAAATTATATAAACCTAAATACTAGTGCTTAAAGCTTCGACATATTTATTTTACACGATAATTTTATTCCAAAGCAAAATACTGAAAAATAGGAAAATTGAATGGTAAAAAAAAATACAGATTCAAAAACATTGTAAGGAAATGAAATTTCTAATAATAACACAAGAAGAAATCAATAGAGACGCAAGCTTTGTTTTTTTCTTACCTAAACAAGCTAATAAAAAATCAATAATAACAGCTGTTGTCTTAATTCTTAAGGCGTTCCTTTGTTTTTGGTTTTCTTTGGCTAAGAAATAATTTTCTTTGTTTACATACCTGGCTTCAGGATTCAACGCAGCATGGGAGTCATCTTTATAAATAGTTACTAATTTATATCAATTCGTTACATGCTATAAAAAATGGAAGATAGAACAGCAAATATTGGCAGCTAAAATAATGAGTCTTGTAATGTATTTATTCTTGCTGAAAAGCTTTTGGTTCTCTTCTCAGAGCAATTATGCGAGACCGCAAGTACATATGTAGTATATTAGAAGAGTATGAAACATAGAAAGTGAAATAAAATATAAAATACAGATTATGAAAAAGAAAGATAGATATAGAATTTCCAAAATTTCTCAATGAAAATTATCGTGTAGTTGAAATAGATATCAAAGATTGTTCTAAAAATTAGATTTAATTTATAATAAGGTAATGCTTGTAAATGTTAATAAACTTAAATTTTACATATAATTTACAAAGGAAAAATAATTTTCGAATAAATTGGGTTATCAATATGAGGGTTAATACGGAATAACATCTTAATTTCGAACTATTATCCCGATACCACTGAGGTTGAATAAAGATATTATTGTACATTATGTGAATAAGGCAGATGTAAATCATATAAGAGAAAAAACAGGAAAAACTTAAATCATAAATCTTAAATTCATTAGTAATATTTTTGCCCCGTGTTCTCATTTTATCGTATGTGTATTGCTTAAATAACTTTAATCCTTTTGTTTAATTGCTACCTATAAAGCAGTTTTATTTTGCATTAACTTACTCAATTTTGTTAACTAAGTAAGTTTAAAAGTAAATTAGTTCTGTTTTGCATGAACAAAATTGATAAATGTTTAATGATTTATTACATTTCCCAATTATAATTATTATGTATTTCATAGCGTTAAACAAATATTGTTCTATGCAAAGGCAATAATTTCTATAAAATTAAATTAGTAATACCAATGAAAGCCAATTACATATTGAATGCAAGTAACCCAAAATTATAAAAATTCTTAATAATATGTATTCTTATGTAAATTTTTATAAGATTTCCTCCTTATTTTCTCATGGAATTCATATAAAAAATATGTAAAAATAAAATATTTTACTATTCCTTTCACTAAACAAGGTCATATAACGTGTATAGATTCTAGCCCCCAACGCTTCATAACAAATATTTTCACACAAAACTTAACTCTATGTAACTAAATAGTCCTAATAAAGTATTTGCGTTATATATACAAATTTGCAAATGTTTGAAAATTGTGACCGAAATGAAATAATTCCAAAATAGAAAGTATCTGAATTCATTGCCATAAATACGAAGAAGCAAAAGTGGATGCTGTTATTTTGTTATATAACCTTTTATAAGTAAAAAAAAATACTATATTCTTTCATCATTTCAAAATATATAAAAAAATTATGAAATAATTTAAATCATTGTGTTTCAAATAGCATAGAAATTTAATACATTCCTTAAATTTAAGTAAAATAAAATTGTATTTATTATTACTATATCAAGAATGACCGATTTGGAGTATAATTCAATCTTAATTAATAATCAAACACTCCTTTTTGTGCATTCAAATTTATGATATGAATGAAAGTTAATTAACCATATACATATGTTTGAAACATATATAGTGGCAAACTACCTTAAATCAGCATACAAAATCTCTTGATATATGTTAAATGTCTTCGTATCATTCGATTTTTTGATTAACAGTTTTAAAAATGGGATTTCACTTTCATATCTCATTTCTTTAAAGAGTATTTATTTCATATTTGGTATTTTTATGTCAATCTTCTATCCTATAATGGAACAATAATCGAATTATCATTCCTTTTTAAGTAATAGTGGGGAAAATATAAATTATACTTTTAAGATATCTGTAATTTTATAATTAAACTTTTTTACTTAATTATAATAATTTAGATAATCCATGATGTTTTACAGAAAAAAAATATTAAAGCGGATGGATTATTTTTCGAATAAAACAAATGAACTCATTGCTGATAATAAAAGCGAAAGCAGTACTCAAGAGATACTTCCATTCCGCCATTATAATTATTATCTTCAAAACAGTGAAAATCAACTTTGACATCTAAAATCCATAGTGTTTATATCCATCAATGTTTCATAATATACATTTTTGTTATTTATGAATAGTAAAGTTTCAAAATCATCATTTAATTTTATTCGATATCACACATTAGAGATCATCATCGTTAGAAGGATTGCTATTTTGTAGCCATGAACAATTTATGGTAAATGTAAAAGCCTGTTTTCTTTAATGAATTGGAATTTATACAGAATAAAATACTTCATTTATAGAGAAAAGGGAGCAAAATGCAATTTATAAACTAATAATCAAATGACTGTTATGGTAACCTAAATAAATTTCTGAAAGCATCTAAATTAATTTTCGCTTTTTTTATTAAGGTACAGAGAACATTTTCGATAGTGGAGGAATGTTATTCGCATTTAAGTTACAAATAAATTAACAATGAAATAAATATTCGTCAATAGAAAAATATTAACTTTATAGCAAAAGAAGACATTACATATTTTGTTGCTATGTCCTTTTTAATACATTCGGTGTTGTAAGTCTTTTCTATGTTTAAAATGCAGATGTCATTTTAAAAATTAACCAATTCTAGCTTTCATTTGAAACATTATTCACGAGATACAGGATACTTGATACATTTATCACAATTTGTCCGACAGTTCTCTTAGCGGTGTCAAAAGGCATTTACGCGTCTCTTGGTTGGCAATGGGCAGCGTACGTTACAAATTATCGTTTTCCGTTTGTTCCATCTCCATTAAGCAAACTCTACAGCGGAGAATTGTTCTATAAATAGTAGTTAGTGGAACAAAATTCTATTCTTTCTAGAATGGAGAGGAAATTCATTTAATAACATAGAATGTAAGTTAAACGTCTTGATAAACTATAGAATTTATATTACAAATTATTAATGGCTGCTTAGTTATTAAATTGCAAGAACCAAATATTTTAAACTGGAAATAATACAAAAATAAATTTTATTGAAACAATTTCTAAATTTATTTTTTAATCTAATCGAAAGTAGAATTTTTTTTAAGATTTATATTTTATCTACTTTTTAATTAAATTTCATCATTATAAGGAATTTAGAGTTTTGAATTTAATATTAATTAAATTCACAGCTAGATTGTATTCTGATACAAAAACATTTTTTTTCCATTAATAGATTATTTTATAATTTAGTTTTGAAATCGTTAATTTAGTATCGTAGAAAATATAAACGAAAAATATTTCAAGATTTAGCAGACAGGAAAGTTCTGGTCGATGTATGATAAGTTTAACATATTTTTAATGTTCTATGCATGATTTAAAATTCATTAAAATTTTAATCTTACTCTGAAATGCTGTTATTTCCTATTACTCAGTTATTCCGGATATGAAAAAAAAATCAGAAAATATAATAAAAAAATTTCCTACATAACTTTTATGATTGTATTTTAATGAATGATGGTAATAATTTTTTTAAAGAAACCAGTGCATATCAGGAAGATGATATCTAACATAGTTTGTTAGATAAAAAAATACAAAATTTAAACTTCGTACATTAAATTGGATTTTCAATATAGTGAAAATTAATAATTTAAACACTAGATAGAATTCTTAATTTTTCTCTTAAAATTCATTTCGAAATAAATTAAACTTCGCTATACAGCGATATAGAAATGCACTTTATAAAAACAAATGCATATTTAATAAGTACAAGTGATAAATTATTTCATTTAAAAAGTAATTATTTTTATTCTTAGATGCTGAGATTATTTAAAAAAAATTTTATTTAGATAAATATATAATTATTAAAACATGAATTTTTTAAAATAATAAATCATTTAATTAGAAAAACTAAACATATGCAAAAATATTTTTCTGCCCTTTTATTCCAAGAAATGTTTCTTACATTTTTTTAAATACTTAATTATTTTAATTCAGAGAAAAAAATAGTTCTCCATTTCTGTACAATTAATTATTTTTAAAATAATCACAAATGAAACATGATCTGTCTTACGATATTCTTCTACCTCAATTATTTTCTTCAGTTACTAAATAAAAAAAAAAATTATTACTTCGTCAAATGCAATTAGAATTTGGAGTATTTGACACTAATTATCATTTGCGAAGAATTGTATTATATTGATGTTACTTTCTTTCACATTAACAAAAATTTAATTAACACAACAATATTTTAAAAGAAAAAAAAGCTTAAATGCGAGCTCAAGAATTAAATATAAAGTATAATTATATATTTAAGAATTTTTTACAAGTATATATATTTTTAAAGTTTAGATTGCGCTCTTTCTTGTAAAATTTTGTTGGTAAAAAAAATCGTTAATGCCTTTTTTATGCGTATGCGATCGGAAATAAATGAGATTATTACACACATGTTCTTATTTGATTTACGAAAAGAAAAACCATGAAAGATACTTTGTGTAACATAAAATGCATGATAACATTATGATCGTCACTTACAAGATTTATGAGTAAAATGAAATACACCAAAGCAAAAATACAAATTAAGGTAATGTTTCTAAGATGTTTAAAAAGTTAAATACATTGAAAAGTAGAAACAGTACTGTAAACACAAAGCACTTCTATTAGGATTTTGAATTTATAAAGCGTTAGAACATCAGTGTAGCGTGAAATAGAATTGCTACAAAAATATTTAGTCAGCAGTATCCAAATTCATTTCCAGCAAAAGCTGAAAATTTGTCCGTCTCATCAGTTTTCGAGAGTGCTTATAATAAATCTTATCAATGTTCTAGTTCAAGAAAATTGTCGATTTTTCATTCTAACACATAATCAAAACAGACATTCATCAATAAAAACGAAATCTGTGGTCGACTCTGAGTTCAGTTTCTTTTTAGGCTTCAGTCAGAATTTTTTTTAAGTGCAAGGACTGAAGTTTTACACAAAAATAGTAAGCTTGCAAGTTAGTTAGTTATATTAACACACATTCTCAAAGCTGCTATTGGTCTACTTGGCACGGGACTTGCAATTTTGAACCATGGTCAGATGACGAGGATGACAGGTGAGCTGGCATTCTCTCCCTTCTCTTAATTCTCAAGCTGCAAAAGCGAGAAAGCGTTTGCCCCCGATAGATTTAGCCAGCACTACATTCGCTTATACCACACTTCATCTTGTGTATCGGACCTTAAGCCCATTGATTCCGAAACCATGACTTTACCATGAAGAAAAAGCGGTAAATGTAAAAGTAATTTTTAATATACTATTAATTTATCCTTTATCATGCCTTTCACACTGAAATATATATAAAAAAATGGAGTTACTTATATGATTCAATTTCATTTGTTGTGTGCATAATAGCAAAACAAAACTTCAAGAACATCTCAGTGATAGGTTTTTGATGAAAAATAGGTAACTTTTTCCCCTCTCCAAATGGTTAGAAGATAGGTGACTTCAAGTGGCCTTTTATAGAATCATTATTACGAATTAATAAGTATCTCATCTTACGAATTAATAAGTATCACATATTACGAATTAATAAGTATCACATATGGAAAAAACTACAATTAATTTTTAAATCTTAAATAGATAAAGTAAATGTGTGTGTGAAATCCTTTGCTTTTTATAAGGTTATTGTATTGATTCCAAAACAAAGAAAAAACATTTGGTTTTTCTTGAAAAGAAGAAGTTTAACTATTTTAAAATTAAAATGGCTTCTAAATTATCAATAGACTCGATCTTCTTTTAAGCCTTTTTTTTTATTTCAGTCAGTTGTACCATTTGCTTGGAGCAGAATAGCCAAACAGTGTCTTTGCGCCATAAATCAACACAAAACAAAAAATAGAGATTGCGAGACAAGAGCCTTCAAAAAATATTTCAGTTTAAACAGCTGAGAAAAGGTCATAGATTAGAGTATATTTGTCAAAAGCAAATAAGTTCATACATGCATTTACTGTTTCACATACATGTTTTAATCACTTAAATAACTATTTTTCATATGCTATACTTATTAATTCGCAACAAGGAAACGCCAAGATAGAAATTCTATGAACGATTGAGTGAAATCGCAAACACCACCTTCTATTCAATTCAGAAAAGGAGAAAAACTATTTTCTAATTTTTCATGAAAATTAAAAATTTGCGAAAAGTTATTTAACATACCTCAGATATCGGTAAGGAATTATTTGGCGTAATGATAGAATTAACTGTAACAGAATCCTTAACATATATTTGTTACACATTGTTTACATAATTTATTAGATTTCCATTAAAGTTTATGATTATTTTCTCTGTAACATTGTTTATTTTGACATTATATTAACTGCTATATAAAAATATCTTATATGATTTAATGTGACATATTATGAAATATTTATAAATATTATATAGATTACAATAACAAAATATAAAGCTTCTAAATATCATTTAAATAAATATCTGCTCAAATCATCAAATTTTCATTATGAACAAACTTCCTTCAACATAAATGTAAATTGAATATTTTCTCAAAACAATAATAGAAATGATTGTTCAAGATTGCTCATTATTCTTCTAGAAACAGTTTCTATTTACACGATTTCCAAACAAATAGTATTTCAGAATTCACAATAAAATATCTTTTTTGTAAACATTGCGTCGTACATTTGGCATACTATTTTCAAAAGATAAATTATGCGACTGAGGAATTTCACACTAGTGCAATACAAAAGCATACCAGTATAAGGCAAAATAATAATACATTATGATTTTAGACTAACCTTAAACAATTAAGTTTTTTTCAAGTTTAATTTCTGAATTCTCCCAAGTCTTTTTAAATTTGATTTGAAGATTTAATTTTTTTCCTCTTTATTTCTGATTTGTTTCAAAATAACAATCCACTTTTTAACTTTACCTGCACATATTCATGTGAAATAGATATAATTCTAAGTAACATATTGAGAAGTTTGGCATTAAATAATTTATTTTACTTGGGCTTAAATAAATGACTTTTAATAAATTATAAAACTTTTAGCACTAAGTAAATTAATTTTACTAAATTATGAAAAGATATCGATAAATATCGATAAATTAACATATTAACATAGGAATATCGATAAATTACGATAAATTTAACATTAAATAAAAGAAATTTAATAAATTGTGAAAATTTTACCATCAAGTAAATTATATTATTTTGATATAGAGGACTCATTAAAATGAGAAATGCTAAGTTAAAAAATTAATATGGTAATCTTTTTGATAAATACTGTATATGAAAAGTAATTTCTAGTTTCTTAAACCATCATTGAGATTAAACATTTAAATCCCAAATGGACCAAAATTTCTTCTTATTTTATAATTGTTTTTTTTTTTCAGTTTTTATAGATTTACACTCTATTGTGCATTACGTATAATTATACATATTAAAATATTTATTTATGTAATAAGAAAAATATTTCACATATGAGTATTATAAAATCATGGTTATTTTTTCTCTTGATTCCTTCTAATGTTCACAATTTATGTAATTGGAATTTCTCAAAGCTTCTGCATTCATATTTAGATAAAGAAGTGAGTTGCTTATTAATAAAGCTAGCTTAGCTGTTTGTTAATGAAACTAATTTTATGCATGATATTCTGGTGGGGGAATTAGGTATCATTACAGTATCTATGATGAACCAAAATGCACCAAGTGTATAACTACTACTTAAGTATGGTATTGTAATTAAACCAGTCAAATTATGTGAAAGACATGATATAAGTATTTCATATTACAGCACAGAGGTGTCCAAACTTTTCGCGGCACGGGCCGGATCGAAATTAGATCCATGTTAAATGGGCCACACGTATATACAAATTGAAAAATATCATTATGAGTAAAGAAGCATTAAATACTATTAATTAATACTATTTTATTGTAATTTGGAAATACAAAATACTAAACAAACGAAGTATAATTATATAATTATTTTATATAAATTGAAATATTTTCATGCAACTTTTAATGCGAATGATGACACTGTTTTTTTTTTGTTGTTGTTGAAGAATGTCTTTATAGTTGGGATCAAAATTTGTTACACCAATCATAAGCAATGACTGCAAATGATCATCAGATAAATTTACTCTATATTTTGATTTGAGATACTTCATTCGAGAAAAAGTTTGTTCGCACACGTAAGTAGTCCCAAACATTGAAATGAATTTACGAGCAAATTTCTTCAAATTTGGAAACTCTTTTGCATCCAAATATTTATAAAAATCTATTAAGTTTCCTTCCTTGTATTTGTCCTTGATTTGTTCGTTTGCTTGAAGATCAATAATTTCTATTTGAAGCTGGCTTGAAATTTCAGCAACGTTGCAATCAAATGGATTTTGGAACAGCCGAATTTCTTTTGAATTCATGTCCAAATAAGAAATCGCTTTTGAAAATTTTCTTTTAAATCGGCGATGATCTTTACTGCAAATGCAATTGGAAATTGTTCTTTAGTTCTTTTATTAAATTCGTCGCAGCACGGAAAATGCGTAAAATTACATTCAGTCAATAAGACTGCTTATCGTCAAAATTTACATGCTTATAAAATTTCTTTTATGTTTGAGTTACCGAAATATATTTTTTTTATTTAGTCTTATAACTTAACAACGCTATAGACATTTGTGTTTGGTCAAGTACAACAACTCCGTTTTGTTGGCCACGTAGTTTTTCGATATACCTTTATGAAAATGAAAAGGTTTGGGCGAAAACATCATTATGTTTTAAAACCCTCCGCGGGCCGGACAAAATCACTTGACGGGCCGGGTTTGGCCCGCGGGCCGTAGTTTGGACACCTCTGATTATAGCATATTAATATGAACGGAAAAATCACTTCAGCTTTATCACGCATAACAATTGCAAAACTTTGTAATTTAAGATAACCATTATTTAACTTTTTCTATACACAAGCATATTTAAAGGAAACTAATGAACTAATAAAAAATAAACTTCTTAAAGAGACTTGAAAGGCATAAAAAGGAGAATTATAAGCAAAAAAAGTTGCCAATAAACCTGTACCAAATGATGAATAGTGAAGGTTCACTATTCACCTGTTCATTGAATACTGAATCTTCTTATATAGATAAACATAACATAACTTTCTGTAATTTTTATAATGTGCATGCACTTTTATCATTTAAATATTATTGAAACTTTGTATAATTTTTCCTGTTGGAGTAATGTATCAATTTTTAATTACGAGGATGCCAAAATCTCTTCTTGAATATCCATTACGTGGGAGATTTTCTAATTATTTTCAATAATTTCTTTACAATTTTTAATTAATTTTTAATACAATTAACTTAATACCATTAATTTTTTACAATTAATTTTTAATATTTTTGTTTGATTACATTTATTAATTTTATCCGGATGTAACCTGGAAATATTATTTTATGGCAACGGGTATTTTTAATGGGAATTTCATATCTATATAAATAAAAATGGATGTTTTTCTGTAAGTCTCTTATGTGCTGCGGTGCCTCTCATCCGACTGTGTAGAATGAATATTTATTACTTGCGAGATTTTTATAGGCATAGTAAAATTATGTAACATATAAAAAATAATTTTAGATCTATTTACCAAGAATCTATTAACCAAGGATTATTGTCAAACTAACGCGCCAATCAGACACAACACTTTTTTCACATCATACCAGTTGTATGATGGATTCTCCGAGTCGGATAGTCAAGAAATTAATTTGTTCACTCTGAAGACTGGAAAACAAAAACAAAAACAAAAAAATAATTATACTTATCTTTTAAATATCATTCAATGAATGTATTCATTTACGATATTATTCCTAACTAAACAAGAGAGTTATTTCAAATTTCAAACATTTCCAAAATTATTTCTTCCACTGGTACCAGTTAGTATTTAATATATTTCACAACATAATTTAGTACTGAATTTTATTTCTTATACATAGAAAATTTATCTTAAAAAATGCAGCTATAATAATAATAATAATAAATGCTCAGTAAACTGTGATATTGAAAAATAATGTTGTTTATAATAGAAGATATGAGTGGGAGGAAAGAGGAACTAAAACAGTCCGAATAACTATCGAAATTCTATATAAACTTCCACAATCTTCCCTTGTTTTTACCTTTCTCCAAATTACTACCTTCCTTTGTTCAAACTTGCGCGCATCGGGAGCTGAAAAAAATTCTGTCACGCCTTACTCCCACAAATGCTAACATTCCCTAATGGGCTTCGACAATTTTCTGAATCATCTTCTAAGAGGCCGAGTTTGAGCCTGAAGATAAATAAGAATGGATGGAAAGGAGAAGAAAAAAGTGAGTAAACGAAAGTGAATAGTACCCTTGTAAAAGTACTTCCTTTCTTCGCAGATTCCCTTGACCATTTACTAGATGGACTGGGGACTGTTGTATAGTGTCCAGGCCCAATTGTCCACTAAGAAAAAGGAGATCTAGAGCGTTTCGCAAGTCATTTCTTTTCCTTCAGGAAAATTTCAGGAAAGAAGAGGGTGCCTGAAAAGTAAAACTAGCGACGAAAGGGGGACGCTGAAAGAAAATTAAAGTGTTCCCCGTCGCTTTGTTCGTCTCTT